>JAWZYT010003904.1:0-87500 GCA_034508575.1 Petrolisthes manimaculis | reverse complement strand
GGTCCTAAAAGGCACAGTCACACATGATTCATTCCGTCGGCTGGCTTGTAAATCTTCCTTTCCACGAGTATAACCGAGGCTTCTCCACCCATACTTTCTCTCCATTCTCATACATTCAAACTCATCTGTTTTTGCATATTGCTCTTCCATCTAGTGATTCTAGTTGTATCCTATTCTGTAACTTTTTCCTCATACCTGGAAGAGAGATACTCTTCCCTTCCCTATTAGTAGCCTAGAGCAGCTTCTTGCAACCACTGAATTTGTCATGTTCATCATTTTCACAGCCTTTTCCATCATTAATGTTTTTTGTACCTTAATTATCATTTATTGTGATCCCTAAGTATTTCTGTCTCGTTAACTTTTATTCCTATAAGTTATTACAGTGGACTCTCCAATAACGCGGTTTTGAGTAACGCGTTTTTGATTCAACGCGGTATAATATATAGGGGGGATATGATTAAATAACATTATTTGTTCGATTTAACGCGGCCACGCTCACCCGCTTACCCACACTACTTTTGGCGGGAAGCAGGGTGAGCTGCTCAGGCCCGCTCTCTGACCAAACAGACACGACTTGATCAATTCTTTAAAAGGAAGACAGATGTGGTGTCAGAGGAAGGTAACACGAGTGTGGAAGGAGAGCGAGGAGGTGTGGAGGGAGAGTGGGGTGTGGAGGGAGAGCGGAGTGAGGAAGGAGAGCGGGATGTGGAGGAAACACAGAGTGAGGAGGGAGAGCGGGGTAGGGAGGGAGAGGGGTAGGGAGGGAGAGCGGGGTAGGGAGGGAGAGCGGGGTGGGGAGGGAGAGAGGGGTGGGGAGGGAGAGAGGGGTGGGGAGGGAGAGCGGGGTGGGGAGGGAGAGAGGGGTGGGGAGGGAGAGCGGGGTAGGGAGGGAGAGAGGGGTGGGGAGGGAGAGCAGGGTGGGGAGGGAGAGAGGGGTGGGGAGGGAGAGAGGGGTGGGGAGGGAGAGCGGGGTAGGGAGGGAGAGAGGGGTGGGGAGGGAGAGCAGGGTGGGGAGGGAGAGAGGGGTGGGGAGGGAGAGAGGGGTGGGGAGGGAGAGCGGGGTGGGGAGGGAGAGCGGGGTAACGAGTGTTAAATGTGAAGGAAAGTGTACCGTTACTTTACAAATATAAATAAAACGAGAATGTGGGTTTTTGTTGTTTGAGTCACCAACTACATACTTTAGTTTGACTCTACTATTCATACATTAGAGTAACAAAATCCCCAAAAGGTAGACTTTTGCATTGTCCAGGAACGCAACCCCCACTATTACCATTGTTTCCTATGCGGAAATTAAGTTTAAATAACGCGTTTTTTAATAACGCGACGTCTCCAGGAACGTAACTACCGCGTTATTGGAGAGTCCACTGTATTTTGAATAGTGAAGTAGACCCTGTGCAGCCTTTTCTCATGCCACTTGTTACTGGTACGTTATTTCATCTCTTCTAATTTCAGCTTTGTCCCCTTGATTATTATATCTATCGCCTTCTTATAATCCATTGGCATTCTGAATTTGACCATAACATCTATTTTGATACTATCGAAGGCTTTAGCAAAATCTATAGAGATTACTATAAAAGGTTTTAAATTAATAAATGATTTTATGATACAGTATAGGCTATACCTCAAAATAACATTATTCTCTATTCTAGCTCCAGTTGTGAAGCTTGTCTGTCCTTTCTTCACTTATTCCTTTATATCTTCTATATTTATTCTTATTGCTGCCATCATTAGCTTATACCCTATATTTGTTAGTGCAATAGGTCTAAACTCTTAATTTTTTTGTTTGTTTTAGGGATCATAACTGCTAGAATCTTTCCACCCTTCTGGTACCTCGGCTGACTGCATTGCCACTTGAAAAGTACTAACTAGTGTTTTTTCAATATTTTACTATCTAAGATCTTATAAAATTCTGTACTTATTCTATCCGGCTAGGCAGCTTTCCATACTCTCGGTTTTCGTAAGCATGCCTTTGTTTTCCTCTAATTATATCCTCAACCATACTTGAGACTCTTGCCATTTACTTCCATTACCATGTCCAGGTGTTCTCTTATTTCATGACTACATTTCCCTATCCTTATCTCCTCCCTCGTCCTCTCCCCTCCTAAACACCTGACGCCGTTTTCCCTTGTACTGGTTAAACTACATATACTTACTTAATGTACCTTCCTTTTAATATCTCGCATAGTCTACTCTTTTCTCAATATCCCACACTTCACTGGTATTATTAGCTTGTTTTCCATATTCTCTTCCAAAAAATCTTCATCTTTTGCTTCATCCCTTCCCAGTTTTATATTATCATTTCTATACACATTGTCTAACAGACAGGTTGATGTCTTTTCCTTCTCCCCTCTTAACATTCTTATATATTTCCACACTTCCCATTACTTTTGTCCTTTATTTCCCTTGCTCTCATCTTCACTCGTCTCTTTTCTAACTAAAATCTGTACCTTTGTTTTTTGGTCTAAGTATAAATTCTTCCACTTCTCTCCTTCATTAGTTTAGTTTTTCTTCCTATTTAAATTTCCTCTTTGATTTCTCAATTCTTCAGTGAACCATACATGTTCTTCTTTCTTATCCTGTCTACCAATGTTTTTTCTTCTATATCTACCTATGAGTGTTTTATTTGCTGCCGCCATTATCTGGCCTTCTAAATTTTTAATATTACAGTAGTCTCCTTATCTCTTCCTATATCCCCCCCCCCCCCCAACGGGAACCGCCTTGACGGGATGGGGGGGGCTTGTGAGACCTGGCGAGCTAGACTAGAGGGGGCTCCGGCCCCTGCTCTGCCCCAATTTCGGGGAGGGTGGGTTTCCCATGCTAGGAAGGTCGCTAGTGAGAGACCAGACTAAATGGTTCCCATCTTTCAGTTCTTTAACTGTCCCTCTTTTCTTTTTGTTTCCTTCCTACTTGCTGTCACACCTATCACCTTTTTTCTGGCGCTATAGGACCTCGATGTTGCGGCGCCTAATATCCATCCATCAATCAATATTCTTTTCTAGTTCCTCCCTGTTTCTTTAAGGACTCCATCCTTCCTATACGGTACTATTCCCTACAGATCCGGTTATTTTTATTACTGACCCCTCCTGTATGTATAATGTGGATTTCAATTTCTATTAGATTATGGTCTAAAATATCTACTGTACTTCATTTTGATCTTCATCTATTTTCATACTAGTATATTTATTGTAGAACTTATGATTCACTAAAGTATAATCTGACACTTCTGATTATCTCTAGACCATGTGTATTTTCCTACACAGTTCATATTATCGTCATTGAGCATTATCAGATTATATTTCTCCATTCATTCTTAAGATCATTTTCCTATTGCTATTAATTCCTTGTTCCTCCTTACGTGGTTTGTCTTTGTGAAGGGGATAAAAGGCATAAACTAAAGGTCCTAGGGAGACCCTCTGCTGTAGCCGAGGAAAATTCTAACTTTTATAACATACACACTAAACACAAACCATCACAGATACATTGTCAGTGCACTACCCCATTGCAACAAGGATTTGTAATTCCAACCCATTATTATATAAGGACCTTGATAGTATCACTTTTAACCAGTTCAAGATGGGAACAAATTCACTACATTTTCATACTTTCTTGTTGCCATGTCATTTATTCTTAAATTAAGATGCTAAACTTCTGACTACCAATTTTACTATTCAGATCACTGTTTACATATGGATCAATCACATTGCACTTAACTGAACTACACTTCAACCATTTTTAGCTTGGAAATAATTCTTTATTCTGAAAGGTGAAAGCATGGTTTTCATTCAAGTCATCCTGTGCATCCTTTTACTTTTTCATATGGTATAATGGGTTGTCTGGGAAATTGTCATTTTAACATTTTTACTTAACTGTTTTGAAGTGTTCATCAATGTCACTCAGTTTAGCAGATAATGCATAGCTGCAGTACTTGCAAGCACATTGTTTTATCTCCCTCTATTATATTCAACCACTTCTTATTTGGGCCTTAGTTAACTTATATTTGATTAGTATTGATTATTGTCTTCCTATCATAAGTTTTTTCTTGCATTTCTTCTGGATAATAGCATAACCTTTTGTTTGCATCAGTAGTGACTTTCAATCTACTTCATTCTTTCTCATGGAGATAACTTTATTATATATGCCAGATTCGTTTTTCTTTTCAGGGAACACTGGTGTAAAATAAATTGTTGGCATATTCCACAAAATGCAAATGTTCCTAATACTAATTACCTGTTTGCCGACTTAATAATTATTGTCCTTACCAAATTTAACACCCATATGAATTGCCACATGATTTATTTGTCCTTAAGAACAGCCCCATTGATGTCCTTGCAGTGTTCTGATACTAATTTTTCTTTTGTAGTGGAGGAAGAAGCGTATGCGTAGACTGAAGCGCAAGCGCAGGAAGATGCGTGCAAGGTCAAAGTGAAGTGATGGGCGTCTTTCTTTGGTAAGTTCATATTATTTACTTTTATCTCTTGTAATTACTGTACATTCCAATATTTCCTTCATTTTCCCGTATGTCCCCATTAACTGTCTTCGGTGAAATTTGGAATACTAATTATCCATAGGAGGGAGGGAGGGAGGAAGGGGAGAACAAGCGGCAAGTGGAAGATTGAATGACTGAGTACAGAGAGGTATATAAGAGGGTGGGTGAGGTGCTTGAGTATGGGGGAGGGAGGGAGTAAGTGAATGATATGTATGAGATGTTAAAGAAAATAGTAATGACAGCAGAAGAGGGGCAAGAAAGGGAGTGCTTGGTGGTCAGAAGTGAAAGATGCAATAGAGGAGAAAAGGAAGGCATATAGGTCCTTTGTGGCAAGTTTATTAGCTGACGACACTGTATTAATGGCTGAGAGGTAGACTAATTTCAGTATGTTTAAACGAAGGAAACTGAAAGTGATTGTGTTTGAGCAGAAACTTGCTACACCTTACAGAATGAGAGTACCAACTAGGACTAAGTGTGAAATAACTGAGGGGTGAGAGGATGGAGGAAGTGAAGGAGTTTAAGTACCTAGGCACCGTTTATGTGGAAGTGGAAGGAGAAATTAGGGAGAGCAGTGAAGGGTAGGCAGGTCATAGGATTATGAAGGGTAGAAGTGTGAATATGGAGGTGAAGAGGGAACTGAGGAACAGTATAATCCTGCCAACACTGACCTAAGCATCAGAGACATGGAGTAGGGCTCATCAGTCTAGAATAGGATGGAGAAAGAAATGAAAGTGTGTAAAAGAGATGTGTGAGAAGGCAATTGGTATTGTGTGGTGGTTGAGAGAGTGAAGCGTAATACACTTGAGATGGTTTGGACATGTGGAGAGAAAGCAAGACGAGGTGTTTGTAAAGAAGGTTTATGGTAGTGAAGCTGTGGGACATGGTGTGAGGCAGACCGCCAGTTAGATGGCATAACTGTGGAATAGTTTGTAAAGGAGAGAAATTTGAGGGACAGGAGGGTTTGAACAGGGAGAACTGGAGACGCTTCTGTCGTAGCCACTCTTACATAGACTGTTTCAGTAAATAGTAGACATCTAGTGTTTTTGCCCATAGTGAAGTCATTTTTGCAATTCTACTAATCATTGGTATGTTTTCTTTGGAGTGTACAGAGTTTCACATTTGTTTAAAATTTAGTTTAAGGTGTTGGGCATTTATTACTAAACTTCGATTTCTTAATAATTGGTTATGGATTGAAAATTTTCTGTAGTATAGCTATAACTTTTTGTTTAATTTTATTGTATTTGCTTCCCCATTTTCTATGCCACATCACAAAAGTATGCAATTTTTTTGTAAATTATATTGGTCAGACAATTGGACAGTGTTGCTGCTGAGAAATTGTTGTTCAAATCATTTTCAAACAACCCCAATATGACTAGAAGTAAATTAGCCAAGATACTTAGGAATCCACTTGGATTTTTGTTGCCATATGGTATTTACGTAGATATGTAGTAAATATTTGTTTTCTGATGATTTAATCACTTCATGTTCATATAATGCAGTACAACCAGTCATGATATGACCTACCAATAAAGTAAGACTGAAACGTTGCCACATTTTGACATAGGATGTGCGGTAGAGGAACTCTTCGAGGCAACTATACATTACAAATATAGTCTCAGATTTGATTAAAGTATGATGTTAGTATAAATTTTCAGTACATTGCAATGTGTAATAATTTATTTCTTTTACAGGCTAATTGCTGATCCAGGACTGCAGTTCATCTTAAACATTCTTTAATAAACACTGCAGAGGTGATTTTGTTTTTATAATCCAAACCAAAAATATTTTAATTTTACAATTGTACAGTTTCATGGTTTCTTTCCATATTGGTACTTGGAAGTTATTAAACGTTTACCATTTAAACATAGTACTGAACAGTACCATGATAAATGTATACACTAAAGAGTGAATCCCACACCAATAGAACGGAGAATGAAGGGGATTTATCTGTTTAATTTTCATGTCTGGTAAGAGCTCATGAAGCTGGCTGTACCAACAGTCTCTATAGAACTCAATATAGTACAAAGACCACTAGACTAGTCTATTGGTCTTTGTACTAGAGGTCTGGCCGCTAACCCCTCTTATTGGGGATCTGATGGGAAGATCTCGAGAGTATTCTATATTTGTCAAGGATAGTAAGTGGCTATAGCCTGACGCAGATATGGTGGATGTGGTTCATGAAATTATAATATAGGAGTTGGCCCTTTATGCCTGGGCTACCAAAGCACATTGCAGGGAAATGGGACCAAAGCATACTGGACCAGGGAGATTGGGGGGGGGTTCTTTGATCTCGCAACCAGTGCTGTGGGCCACAAGTCTGGGCCAGATATCATAAGAGTTACAAGTGTGGCGGCACCTTCCATGAGACCATAATGGGGAGGAAGCATGCAAGGGGAAATGTATCCCTTGTACTGGTGGTCTGCACACTGGCACTACACCTTAAGTAAATTTTTAATCCATGTGCTTAGATCTTGTCAAGTTCACTAGAAAATGACCAGATCTTACAATAATAATTAGTTTAGCCCTGTGGGGGATGGCAAAATATTAACAATGAAGTCGGCCCCCTTGGGCAGTGTTACCTAAGTAGACAGACATACCATATATTATTGCTCGTCACAGTTTTGTAGGTGAAATAAAGTAATGGTTAGTACCATTTTTTTATTTCGGTATTATGCTTGATTAAGGAAGTACTTCTTTTTTGTTACATTGGAATGTCTTAACTTCCCAAGTATGCAATAAACTGGACCAGATGAACAAAATCATTAGCTCAACATTGTACAGTACTTAACATAACATTAGACGATGCAATTATAAGAAATGAGAAATTCCTTTTGGTGAATTGGCACTGCCTTCATTCTTCCAAAGTATACCAGGAAACAGGACCATATTGAGAAAAATACCTCTAACTATAAGCTGACCCTAACCCTTAATCTCTATAATAATCTGAAAGGGCCGAAGAAATGTGCTGTAAATTTTCACACCTATTTCATAAATGTCTTCCCCAAAATACATTTCACCTTCCTCACAACTGCTCTAGATATAAAATCAAGGTATCAAGGATTTTTTATGACCTCTACAGACCCCTCATTTGAGGGCAAGAGATACAATATTTCAGTTTAACAATATACAAATACAGTACAGTGTGTGTTACAAATCAGTAGCAACAGCTTGAACTTCAATAACAAAAACCTTCATATAGTACTGTAGTGTAAGCAGGGTACAGTATATAAAGAAATATAGTACTGGTACAGTATAGGCAATGCTTTGAGAATTGTAGTACTGTACAGTTAAATTTGTGTATATAAACTACCATCAAGAACTATATTAGAACTAAATGAATATGTATACTAAACAGTACTATAATTATACACAATGTATAACCATCAAAACTTGTTACAATATCCCCTAAGTTTAAAGAGATATTCTTTTTGGTGAATTCATTCCTCCAAAATATGAGGGTTTAGTAGTACAGTTTATTGTGTGCAATACAACTACTGGTATTGTTACCATGTTAAAGAGCTTTTTATATTTGTAATGGTATTTGGTGATTTCATTGTAAGCATATAAAAATATGGGATTGAACTACAGTATAAGTACTTGAAGGTAAAATTAACACTAAAATATTACTTACAGTCCTGTATATAAAGTTACAGTAAGTATATTATTATACAGGGTGTCAGGAATTTTTTGCCCGAAATTTTGGCAAATGCATGCTTTATTAATTCTGAACAGAAAATGCTCGATGTGATTTTTTTTTTAGTTTAGCGGTAATTGAGACATTTAATTAAGGGGGTCTGGGAGTAGGGGAAAGGCTTGGGGTGGGTAGAAAGCCTGTCCCCCTATTCCTGCACCCCCCAAGCCTGTCCCCCTATTCCCACACCCCCTTAATTAAATGTGACATTTGAACGTTATGTAATGTACAGAGGCAGAAGTAGGGGGACAAGCTTGGGGGGTTAGGGAGTCAGGAATAGGGGGACAAGCTTTCTATGCTTTGTCTTCTCTTTACCTGCAGGCAGGCTGGCTCGTTAACTTCCTCATATACCTTCATGACCATTCCCTTACCAACAACAACATTACACAATACACAGTAACGAAGAAGCAGTAGCAAATCTTAAAGAAAAAGATCGAAATAATATATCAAGCGTATGAAAGTACTGTTGTAAAGGCAAAACTTTCCGACCCACAACAAACACAACAACGAGATAGAAGACAGTCACCTCAAAAAGTAAACAAACTTAACAAATCCCACCACTCCCTGGTCCCGGGGATCAATGCTGATTTTTGACACTTGGGTAACATGTAGTCCTGGTTTTGTTGTTGGTTGGTTTAGTACTTATTTGGAAAATCTGTATGAGAGTTCCACGTGGCAAATATTTACAATTTATGTAAACTTCTGTAGAGAATAATGTAACTTAGTTAGAATGTACGTGTGTAATGAATGTAATTGGACAATACTCCAATAACAAACCTTTTTAGTTAGCTATTGTTATAGTATAGTTTCCTCAGTTTTATATGACATTTTGGTTGTATACGAGCAACCGCCCTTCTAAAACTAGGTAATGACTTTAATACATAATAATGTCCTGTTCATGACCTTTTCAAATGTACAAATATAAATGGGGGTCGTGACCGAAACGTGAGTTATGCGTACCTTAATTATGGGAGGCTGGTCCTAATTAGAGACCCTATAGGGTCTCTAGTCCTAATAGGAGTCATCGCTCGGTGCTATCCGCCATGTTTGTTTACATTTCGGGAATCGGACTTACAGAACATGAACGCGCGGTGCATACATGAAATTTTATATTGTGACGAAACCAATAATAATTTTAATACATAATAATGTCCTGTTGATGACCTTTTCAATGGTACAAATATAAATGACTAGCCAATGAGATCACTGTTTAGAAGCCCAGCCATGTTTCTTCCCGTAACTGGGGCAGTCTACCAGGACCGACATGAGAGGCACACAAGTACTGATACTGTACAATATAGGAAATATAAATATAATAACATATTTCACAATTTATTGATTAATAGAAAGGCTTGAATATAACCTTATCTTACAACTTCCAGGAAGATGATATCCCTGAACAACTCAATGAGAGGAGTGTCTGGTGTGGAACCAGATCCCGCACGAGAAGAAAGGTCTGGTCGTGTGAGGGAAGTGGGTAGTCAAGCTGTCTGGTCTTTATCTTCTTGTAAACCAGGTCTGTCTGTGTTATCTTAGAAATCTGACAGCTTACAAACCTGATTATTCTCCCTCATCTATTATGCTTTGTACAATATACAGTACCCTTGAAAAATGGCTTCCTTCCAATGTTGATCCTTTGTTTAGGAAGATGTGGGTGATGAATTGTGATTAAATCTTGGGCTGTCCCAGGATTACTGTTATATACAATGCTTTTCATATCTTCCTCCAAACAGGTTTTGGTGTGGAACAGCTTCGTGATGACTGTTTGGACACTTACTGGCAGTCAGACGGTCCTCAACCACACCTTGTCAATATACAGTTTCGCCGGAAAACAACAATACAGGATGTGTGGATTTATGCTGATTATAAAGCAGATGAAAGCTATACTCCAAGTAGGTAAGGGTGTCAAGTATTTCAGGTTCAGCCAGTTAAAAATCCATTAAATATTCAGTAGAATTAATTCTAAACTCCTTACCAGGAGTTACTTAGATTACCTTTTATATTTGTGGTGGCTGGTTATGGAGGTATGAGAACACATCCCATAAAACCCATGTAATAATAAGATCAATATGCAATAAATCAATATTCAATAGGGTATCCAGGAGTTCATAACGGTACATATATTACATTCAACCCTCGATTTCGCAGATTATTAGAGGGAAAGAGATGTCAAGGAACCATAAAAGTCTGGTAATTACATAAGTCCGAAGATAATCACTTTTGTATGGCATATTATAATTGACACAAAAACACAATAACAATAATATAAATAAAATAAGACAGAAAACAAAAATTCAGTAGTGTACAGCAAAGCCAATATGTTTTGCTAATTTTGCTGCACTTATGGCAAGCTCACACCCACTCCACATGAACATTGCTGCACATACCACTTATAAAATGCAGCATCTCAGTCTGCATTGTTCTCCTGTCTGAAAACTTCACTGCTTAATCGTGCAGCTTTTGTTTTCTATGCTTTATATCCGACACAGTTTATATTTTCATGCCTTATTTGTTACAAACACTTGCATAACTACTACCAGCTTCCAGTTTCTTAACCCCTAAAGACCTATCACCACCTTAAGGCGTCACACACTCCCATACATTGTGCATGCGTGCGCTAGCGTTATCACAGGTACGCACAGTTGTATGCAAAAATGAATTGTATGTTGCCTTTTCTGTCTATTTCAGTGCATATATATATGTTCGTTTTACATACACAAGCACACATCGAGGTACACATACTCATGCATCTACGCATTGTAAACATATCGTATGATATGTTGGGGGATAACTGTCGTATTATTTTCCGACTTTGACGTGCTGCTGTACTCTAACCAGTGGAGATAGAAGACTTTTGTTTGCATATTCTGGTGTGTAACATAAAGCTCTACAAACCTATAAGACCAAAGCTAACCTTAGAGTAACTTAAAAATCAAGTGGTTTTTGCGGCTGGGGGTGAAGGCATTGGCCAGGAATTGCTGTCTTTAGTGGTTAATTGATTTTAGTTTCTACAGTGCTGTTAGGTACATAGGTTTCTTGGTACATTTTGTTTGGTTAGGTGTCACTGTGGGAGACATTGTACACTGTCTTTGCAATATGATAAAAATGGAGAGATGCGCGGCTACACAGTGCGTCAGGACAATATATGATCACTGGCAAGTTCACTGACCCATCATGTAGACTCAGTAGAGTGATGTGATGTTGTTTCCAGAACTTAGCTTGTTCAATGGCACACAGCTGAGTCACTGCCCTCTGAATTCAAGCCATAAACTAACCCAAAGTCATGCAAATCCCCATGCTTCCTCCCTTCAAAAGAGCATGCAATGTTTGCCAAGCCAAGATTGAAGCAGTTTGTCAGTCTTCCACAAACACAACTGGTTAACTCTGGAACCCTTTTCTGCCATCCATCTTTTCCCATTTTCCTACAACTCATACTTCTTCAAACACAATGTATCTAGAGATCTCAAATGAAATTGGACATCATGACTCTTTGTATACAGTTCTTTATAGGTCAGGACATCAAGTGGTCATCCTACCTTTAGTCCTCATTATATGCAATATAGAAAATTATTATTTCTTAACAGAATCTCCATACGATGTGGAACCCACTTCAACGATCTTCAAGAAATTGAAGTGGTGGACCTGCATGAACCCACAGGCTGGCTCCTGATGCCACTGAAGGACATCCATGACCGACCCATCCGTACCTACATGGTCCAGATTGCAGTGCTGTCCAACCATCAGAATGGCCGAGACACACACATGAGACAAATCAAGATCCACTCACCTGTGGAGGACAAGGCTGTGGCTGTGGAGACAGTGGGAGCCTTTACCTCACCTGCTTTCAAACGCTATAGCTGTATCAGATGATTAAGTTATACAGTATGAGCAGTCTGTAGCCAAGTATTGATTCCTTTTTGGAATATTATTGATAATACTGTACTGTACTTTGATATATCACTTCAGTTAATTGGAGCATCATAACATTATTTTATTTTGTTTATGGCCCAGTTGTATATAGCTTTAGTGAGGTACCATACTGTATTACTGGTTCTCTTGTAACTTTAGATAAAAGAAAAACTAAATGTAATTAACAATGGGCATGTTCTATTCTTTGCACAGAAATGACAAGAGGAAAAACATTTATAAGTGATTGGCTTGAAGGATGAAATTAAGAGCTTTAAAAAGTCGTAATAGTGCACAATTGAGGGTGTTTGTTCCTGGCCACCCCATTACACCAAACTATTTTACGTCAAAGAAAAGTGAGCATTGCATTTTGTTTGGATTTAGGCATAAGCTAACCGGAAGGAGCAGTTTTATACCTTCTCTTGCATAACTTATTTTCTCCCTTATTTTAGGGATAAATGATTGAGAAGTTAGTAAGATATTTTTTGTTGTGAGATTGTAATCTGATATAGGATGGTCTTTAATCACAGTCTTCCACCAGTGTTCATCCTTCTCTTCCATATTTCTTCTCCTCTTCTCATTTCTTTCTCTCCATCCCATTTTCAGTTTTTTCTTTCCTCTCTCCTCCATCTTATTCTGTTATAGCTTTGTTCACTTCATACTCTTAGTTTGGTCCAGATGACCTAACTATATTTCTCACTGATCAGTCTCTTCATCCTTGTGACTTCACATACTCCTCTCAGGTACTGTAACTCATCTCCACTGGTCTTACTCTTGACTTAGGTCCTTCCATCCATGTCTGCACTTCACTTACAGACCTCTACAATGTGGTATGTTGTAGGAATTAGTAAATGGACAGTTATGGTGAGTTTTGTCCATTCACTTGCTATTTTTATCAGTAAAGAAATACAATGGTGCCCCATTTCACCAAACCCAGCAGATTCTGTGCTCGTTACCATTGTACCATTGGAGGTGTCTGTACATCAGTGTAGGGACTATAATGCTATCAGTATGGGACTTCTGTATGTATATGCTAGTCTCTGTACCATCCTCCTCACTGTAACCACAACCGTCCAATGTTGTTTTGCACCCTTTTGAACCTTGCCATACATACCAACATCCTCACTCATTGTCTTACCTAGATAATCAGAGGAGCTTGCATATTCCATCCCTTGATAATTTATCATCACTTCACCATTGATGTTTGTGTTCATATGACCATAACCTACTATTCCCTATATTCACACACACACGCACGCACACACTTACTTCCAAACTCACCAAGCCATGCAGCTGCATTGCAGCACCCACTCATGCCTAGGCAGCACTATATCATCTACATACAACACGAGTAATTTTCATACCATGCTTTCTATCATTTTTGTCATTCCAGTATCAATTGCTCTACCATGTAAAGCCTCCAAAATAAGCATTGTGTCATTTGCCTTCGTGTCCATGTGATTGAAGTTTGTTTGTTGAGTCAGTGTTGGTTTGTCTGTCTCTATGAGTCTATGTGATTCAAGGCACCATATGCAAGAATATCTGTGGTGTTGACCATTGTACTGGTTGTTCTGCACTGTATCTGTGGAATCATGTTGGTACCATGCCAACATTAACACCATGAATGTTCTTGCATATGTCCCAAAGTGATATGCTCAGTGATGGTTTGCCTGTGTCTAAAGGGTGCAATGGCGATTATATTTATCACTGCATACAAAGTAGAATATCAGCAAGCTTACCTCGACGGTGGCGTATAGGCCTAGCTAGAGCCGTATCTCTACGGCTCTGGGCCTAGCTAGACTACTGTCAAACCGGGTATCGTACCACAAACACTCCTGTACGAGTCTGCTGGTAGCCTGTCAAGAGTGACTGCCTAACTCGAACGAAATTGGACATGATTTTGGACCACTCTCTCACTGTACTTTGTAGATGAGGACGGTAAGCGGGCCTGTGGCCTTTGTCCTCATCTTTGTTGATATAAAAAAAAAAAAAAAAAAAAAAAAAAAAACTGGTTGGGAACTAGAAGGGCTTTCTATTGGGTGGGTTTTCAGTCAGCATTGGGCGGGCACGGTTCTGTCCGACCATGGAGGTTGGTAGGTTGGTGTGTAAGCATAGCTTACACACTATACTTTTTGCATAAACTAAACTTCATTCATTAATTCATTCATTCTTGCATTCATACTCCTAGGAAATTATTGCGAGAACTTCCGAGAAGAGGTTGTAGCAGGTGTTACGACGCAATGCAACACCCGTATGGAACAGGGGTAGGCTAGTCAAGATATCAGTTGGGGTTAATGGCAAGTCAGGTTGTCTTTCACTATTTATTAATTTAGGGGTTACATTACGGTAACAAAGTAAAAAAAAATCGTCAAGCTTTTACATATTAAATTTAATAGCTAACCTGGAAAGCTAAACGAGTATAATAATACCGTTATGTAACAGCCTGTAAAACAGGCAACTTTTATGTATATACAGTAGTCACATGATCATATCCCAAGTTATGCTATGAAACTTTATATGCAATGTATATAAAACATGAAGAAATAAAAAAGACTAGACTTGACCAACAAAAATTTGTAAAAAAATAAATCTATTTACCATTAATCCCAAGTCAAGATAACATCGTAAGCACACGTTACAAGGTAATGCTTTAGGAAACTGCTGTATTTTAATGGGTTTAAGTAATTTTTATAATACACAGAATTAGTTAATTTTATGCAGCTATCATATATGGAGCAAATTTAAGTCTCTTTCTGACTCTTATTATAGTTATAATATGAGAAAATTCTTTAATTAATTAAGAGCATAATTATAATGGGTTTAACGCGGCCGGGGAATTTTTTTGGAGTCAATGGCGGGTAGGGTAATAAGCTCCGCCCCTGGCTTCACTTTAAAAAAAATGGGTGTACGTACAGGACGAGCGGCTCGTGCGGCCGCCTCCTCCAGGGTTCATATAGATATCTCTAGATATCTATATGAACCCTGCCATCAGGGCGATCAGGCTCCATATCATGTCCGACCTGACAGGCAAGTGGCAACCCTGCTTGCTGTCACAAAAACAAAATATCAGACATCACTCAGCAGTGTTACCAGGTACACGGTTTTCCAGCCCAATTGAGCGGTTTCTGAAAATGTACCGCGGAAAAAATTGGGTTGCCGTGGGTTGCGGTGTTTGGGCTGGTGTGAACTAATAAAGGTGCCGCGGGTTGGCATTTTGGAGCTATAGCAAAAATGCAGTCGATGATACGGTAGATATCATGCGTAATTAATCTCTAAGCCTTACCGGCTGTCTCTCCCTCCTCATTCACATTTCAGTGTGAGGTTCCCGTACGTGTTTTTTTTTTAACAGCCTGTCTCTTTCTCCTTACCACCCTTCCTTACTTCCTTTCTCCCTCTCTCGCATTGTATATATATATATATATATATATATATATATATATATATATATATATATATATATATATATATATATTGGGCGGTTTTTCGGTCAGCATTGGGCGGGATGGTTATGCCCGACCTGACAGCTCTGTCTGGCAAATTGGCAATCCTGGACATCAGTATTAGATAGGCATTGGTAAGGGAAAGATGCTGTACACTTGTGGTCGGAAAATGTGTATGATAAATATGAAAACACTGACCCTTGACTGGGTATATTGACTTGAACACTGCACATGGAGGCTCACAAAGCTGAATACATCAACACAGTGAAATATTGCTATAATATTAAGGAAGGTTTAAGTTAGATTTGATAAAACACCCTGGCATGACACGTCGTCAGTCAATGGTTTGGCTGTAGGTGTGTAAATAATTTGTTGTTATCATGATATATTAACAACACACGTTTTACACATATGTATAATTATAAATGAAAATGACTTGATACGGCTCAGTGGATTAATTGACTCGTTATATCGTTAACAGAAAGGGTGAGTGTTATAATGTTTGTTTATTTGAGTACCGGGTTTGTTGACAATGGGAGTCAGTTTAGTTTGGTATGGTTTGGGAAATGTCATTGTTGTAATGTTATTGGGTAGATATTGAATGAATTACTGTTATTGCATATGGTTTTTCTACCTTCATTAACCCACTAATTTAGACCATTCTAAGACTATTTTCTTCTATGGCACTTCCTCTGCAAATCCCTCATTTCCAAGATTTTGAAATTAGCCTGACCTTACCTTCAGAAATTTACAACCTAGATTGCAACAGACTACCGGAACAGAACTTGGACAAACTCCGGGACATAACCTGAACAAACTACTGGGAACTATCTGTAATAATGTACAAGGACCTAACCAGGCAAAATACTGGAACCTGCCGGATCTTGCAACACTGCTATGAAACAGTAATTGTCTAGATAAATACCAGAGATTCTTTTATTGGTAAATCTGGAGTACGGTAACTAATTCTTCAAAACTTTACCACGAAGCAGATTCCTCATTAAAGTAACATGAAAGTCATCTGTTCCCTGCATATCCTAATTTGGAGGAATCACAAACCTTCCAAATCACCAACAATATATTTTTTACATGTTTTAGTGGATAACTGTTAATAATGGTGCAATTTTATTCCTGTTGGTTTCAAGTGGTAGCCAGGTAAAGTACCTACTAAATCCATATAATAAAAAAAATTAAGCACGCTGAATTCGTGCTTTTTTTTCCAATTTTCAAGAGTCCGAAGTTAGGCAGAAATTTCCTAACTTCGGACAGGATTGTTTTTTCACTTTAAGCATGAGAATGGCTAACAGCATTGATCTCTGGACATGCTGGCTGAACTTTGGACATCTGAGGAGTTTAAAATAAATGTAAAAAAAAATTTGCTGCAGTGATGGCCTGCGTTATACATATATCTTTAAAGAGATGTATTTTAAGCACATAAATTGAGATCACATTGAGATGTATCATATAAGTTTTGGGTAAAAATTTACAAGTGCGCCTCCAATTTTTTTTTTTTTTTTTTTTTTGCGAAATGCCTTTATTTAATTGTTTTTGTATCCAATGATTTTCGGAAATTATGCATTATTTTAGTTTTCATTTCCCCCTCTTATCCCTACAATCTTGGGGGAGAGCGTTGGGAATTCGGGGTTTTGGTTGGGGGAAAACACGTAAATTAGCTTATTTCGGTACCTTGATAATGATTTGTTGACCTGCATAAATGTCGAAAAAATGAAAATCCGAGCCAAGTTTGAGCAGTACAAAAACTACCCCAATATCTAGGGAATTTCTACCTGAAATTTTTACAGCCAGTCGAACCAACCTGATTTAACCTAACCTAGAACTAACCCTGTAACATTACTTAGTTTATTTTTCAGGTTTCTATCATGGGAATTTGAAAATCTTACTATTACCATTCCTTATACGTTCCATTTATTACAACTTTTATTTAAACCATTTCCCTCACAAATGTGGTATAAGACTACTGTACTGTATCTACCCCTTGCACATAATATGTATTACTGGTATGTGTCATTAATTTTAAAGATCATCAATGTTTTAAGTATGGTATAGGCTTTTCACACTTTCCCTTTTAGCCTAGGCTACATGGATACCCAAGGTTAGGATCAAAGAATGACCCAGTTAGAATCAAAGGATGTCTAGATCAATGTTAGGTTAGGTATGGTTATGTCTGGTTGAGTTAGACAAACCTGGTTCAGCTTTTCCATTTTTCAGCATTAATGATTGATGAAAACTGGAAAACCTGAGACAAGTTTTGCCCCAAATCGGCTCAGATTCTCCAGTCTTTTTTAATTTATGACGAATTATTGTTAAACTCATTATCATACCTTTATCATTGAGTAATGTTAAGATTGGTTGGCCAAGTTGCGAGCCCAGCCACATGCCCATGTTTTACACTGTAATCCTCAGTCTCAAAGTAACCACAATAATGAACCATCCTTGTCTGTCATTGCTGTCAGTAGGTACAAGATTTACCTTTACCATGACGATCCAAGAAAGCATCCGAGTTACCTGCCGGAGCCTTCCCTAAGTGTTTCAAGTAGGCTAGGTGATGAATCTGCAAAAAAAGTGGAGTTATTCCAACTCCAAAAACCACGGGTTACCACCACCAACCCTAGTGTCCCAACTTTTTTCCCTCTTACTCATTTTATATTTTAGATTGTACAAATACAGTATACCTGTTTTTTATTAACCATCTGTTGATCTTGCTTCAGTCCACTATTGCATATTACCATCACCACCCTCATCTACTATGTTCCTCTCTCACTGTTTTATTTTGTATTACAGTATTTATTTACTTTTAGTGTACGGGTACCCTACCGTACTTACAAATATATTTTATTAAGCTTCGAGGCAGTTGAGCCTTTGGTGGGGTTTATCTAGTAATGTACTTAAACATCATCTGTAGACATTACTTTAGGCTTATGTCATGTAGCTAATATTCAGTACGGTAGGTCAAAACATTTGTTTTAACGCTTAGAATTTCAGCCATTCACATCCATCCTTACAAATATTGTATAAGTTGGAGTAACCCACTGATAAGATACAAGTGTTTACTGTACTATGGATCAGCTACCAGATATTACCATACATCAGCATATTTTATTACAATAATTTCTTGGGTAACTGTACATACATTATATAATATGGTACGTGGCTGGGTGAGTTGTAGGGTAGGAATGCCTGTGGTTGAGGCTGGAGGGAAGATTACCAAGTTCTTTCATGCCCACTCTTGGATAAATATGGCTAATAAATCAATATGGTATAATATTTTGGTATTTTATACTAATTATTTTATTATTATGTAACTACATCTTTAGAAATATTTCGGTAAGTTTTCAATTAGCCCAACTAGGTAATCAATTGTCCCAGTTATCAGATATTTTGCTGTACAGTACTGTATTCTATATGTTATTTATCTTTATCCCCAGGCAGGACCAGAGTGAAGCATAAAACATGGATTCCAATATGTTAAAGCGGCTATGTGCGGCACTCCTTTATGGAGTCTGTTCCCTACTCATTGTGGTGGTGAACAAAACTGTCCTCACCACCTACAAGTACGTACATTAAATGTCTATTCTTTCCTTGCATGCAAATTGCTTCTTCACTATGAAAGGGAAAGATTCAGGCCTAAATAGAATGGTATATACGCATGGATTGAGCAACCTCTAATTTGTCTTTTGTTGTTCCTCCTGGAATTGTGAAAATCTTCTGATACTGCACCAGTCTTAACTTTTATAGCGAGGGTCTCAGCATTTGCCGACACCTGCAACAAGTATGGCTGTTGGCATTTGTCTATAACGCATTTTTCAAATTTGTGCGCCTCCTGACTTGTTTGATTTTCACACACCAGAATCAGATTCGAGCTTGCCATCAAGCAACAGTCACCTGCGCTCCCTTGGTGCAAGCCTACTCGGTCTAGCCAACACGCTGAGTATGTAAAAGGATGGAATCTATTGCCAAGGGAGTGTCAAAGTATGCTTTGAGTGGTGGTCATTCTGACCTGGCTACTCGTTTTACAGATGTCCATATAGTTTTTGCAAGTACAGTCGGAGGCAAATGTCCTGTCGCTACATATGCCAAGTCATGAAGTAGGTATGGAAATATAAGCTTCACAGGCTCGTAAACTGGGAGAGATAAGACATGGCACAAAATAGATTATGATCAGAGGAGCTCAATACAGAGAACAGTTAAGCTCCATAAAGTAATATAAAAAAAACGAGAAGTTAGTACTAAATTAGGAGTATTTGGATGATCTCTAATACAGTTTGGAATACCTGTATTGTGCTAAACTAACTGCTCTAGGATATTAAATACGGTATGGAAAATATGAAGGCTTGTTTACCAGGTGAAACGGTGAAGAGAAATGAAAGTCAAAGGTGGTAGTGAACAATGAGTAGTTTAATTGTTGTTAGTCAGTGAACAGTTTGATATCGTGGGGTGTATAGATGAAAGTGTGTGAGTGCGAAACGTGGCAAACAGGTCGAACACTTGTAAGTACTGTACATCGGATAAGCATGTGTACCGGCACTGCCGGCAGGTGTAAGCTAGAGGGAAAATGACCATGTGGCATGCTTACCCAAGATTACAAACTGATGATATGGTTAATTTTTGTTTGTAGTGTGATCTTTTTTAAAGGAATTGAAACAAAGACATTCCTCGTTCTATATGCCTATTGTTACGTAACACTATTTACAGACAAAAAGTAATGCATTTCACATGATTAAAGTCACACACACATTAATTATGATGGAGATAGATGGTAAGGAAGGACAGCAAGCACGAGGGAAGTGTGAAAATGAACAGCAAGCACGAAGGAAAGGAAGGACAGAATATCTATTCCTGAGATAAATATTTTAATTAAGGACCCTGTGATGTCGGAAAATTTGAGGCTTCCGACTATGCCACAAAACAAGCTCCTTCCACAAAGGTGGTGTTTCGTGGCAATATATGAAGGACTCGTTTACCTCCAATTTTCTGACCACATCACAGGGTCCCTTAAACAGACCAATAAAAGTAACAAATAAACATGAGTAATATCAAACTATTTATACGATCTATTTTTTTACCATTATCCCATGATCACCATACAATGATATTTTCTTTTCAGAGATAGCCTAGGCTACATTACTTAATACTGACATCCAAAAACGTAAAATCTGAATTGACCCATACGCAACAAACAGTACAGTCGTAAGCAAAAGCTGTGTAGTCACAAAGTTTCTTGAAGGATAACGCAAAGGATAATCATCGAAGAAACATGATTATACACTATATATTCAGAATTACAATATTTGGTGGACAAATTAATAAGCTCCTCTGGTTTTTCATTTTACGAGCCTGTGAAGCTTATATTTCAATACTGTACTTCATGATTTAGCATAGGCGACAAAACTTTAACCGCCAACTATACTCGTACGTCAATGATGTGCCCAGTACTTTCTCAGAAAAAAATTGCGTCATCCAAAGGTTTATGGTTCATGAAGAGGTTCACTTGTTGGTGAATTGGAACGCCTGCCATTCCTACAAACTGCCACATTTTTACTATTAGAACCATTGAGGTCATCTGCCAACTGTTTCATTGTACAGTATAGGCTAGTTTGAAGGAATCAAAGACCTCCCCTTAAATTGCCTTATAAATCAATTTCATACGATGTTAACTCTTTATGTGCATATTGGAACATGAATTAATATATTTCCTGTCATGCCAAGCCCAAACGACTACAGCACAAGACTCCTCCAGAGCAAAGGCTTGGAACCTGTCTCTCACCATTATTACATTTTATTTGATGATGAAACAAGATTGCGCTATATGCCTGGAGGACTAGGAGAATGCGATAGAAAGGTGGGACAACAAGCACGAAGAAAAATAGACGGAAAGGATGGACAGTTGAAATATTGAAAATGAGTGGCTTGAGCCATTAGGGCTCTCAAACAACTACGTCAATACCCCCTTTCTTACTAAGCCAAGAAACAGGAAAGCAACGGTATTTGCTAGCGAGCTACTGTATTGTAGCCTACTGTACTATACTGTCGTCTATATTGGCCATGTGCAGTTTTTGTGACTGCCTGATTGACCATCTCTCTCTCTCAAAATGGATTATTTATAACACCCTGGTTCTGTATATTAAGTCTTTTAGCAACTACACTAATAAGGAATAAAAATAGTACTGAGATTTTGACCACTATGTATTGTAAACCTGTATTACGAAAAATATTAAAATAACCATATCCGCCTTATCGGAACAAAAAGTGTAGGCCTATTCTACAATTTTGCTTACTCAGAGTTAAGTCTCGGTTATTTAATTATAAAGCGCTAACAGTTTAATTTGCTTTATAAATAATTTTGCACGAATTGGATCGAGCTGTAAGGACATTGTATGTGGGATTAAGAACAAACAGAAAGAAAACCTTTCCAACAGAGAAAGATACATTTCAGTATATAAGCTAATGCATTACACATGACTAAGATCACACACATCTGTTAAAGTGATAGATATCTTTCTCAATTGGAAAGTTTTTTTTTTTGCTTGTGTGTGATGTATGACATTACAGGGTCCGTTAAAATATTAATCCCATGAATAGATATGTTTTCTATTTGACACGAGTGTGAAATATGGGTAGAATTTATTTGGCAATAAATTCTCCCTTTCACTTCTTCAACTGTCCTCCTTTCCTTCCATTTCCTAAGTGATTGCTGTTCATTCTTACACTTCCCTCGTGCTTGCTATCCTCTTACCATCTATCTCCATCATAATAAATGTGTGTGTGACTTTAATCATGTGAAATGCATTACTTTTTGTCTGTAAATAGTGTTACGTAACAATAGGCATATAGAACGAAGAATGTCTTTGTTTCAATTCCTTTAGGTACACTACAAACAAAAATTAACCATATCATCACTCTTTAATCTTGAGTAAGTATGCCACATAATCGTTTTCCCACTAGCCTACACCTGCTGGCAGTGCCGGTACATATGTTTATCCGATGTACAAGTGTTCGATCTGTTTGCCACGTTTCGCACTCCTTGTAACTCACACACGTTCATCTATTCTATACACAGCACGATATCAAACTGTTCACTGACTAACAACAATTAAACTACTCAGTGTGACACTATATAACACTTTTGACTTTCATTTCTCCACCGTTTCACCTGGTAAACAAGCCCTCATATTTTCCATACCGTATTTAATATCCTAGAGCAGTTAGTTTAACACAATACAGGTATTCCAAACTGTATTAGAGCTCATCCCAATACTCCTAATTTAGTACTAACTTCTCGTTTTTTTTTTTATATTACTTTATGGAGCTCAACTGTCCTCTGTATTGAGCTCCTCTGCTGCTAATTGCTTAGCCTCTAACCCTTGCACTTCGAGGAGTGTGTTGTGGGTGGGACAAATGTTGGAATGCAATTACCAAGTTGACCATTAATTATCAGGTGGTGGTCAGACAGGAAATAATAAGTGAGTGACTCAGTATCGCTACGGCAATATGGGGAAACAACTCTGTGCTGCCAGGTGTCAAGAATTTATTCAAATCGTTGTTTTAGTCTTAAAAAGTAAAACTCATTGTACTATAAGCCTACATACAGATTCCTTTACTCTATATAGAATAAAATAAAATAAGATTTTAAATAGCACATACATGGAAAATACTACACCTTTTCACCTTCAAATTAAAACACCTAAAGTTTAATTTAAACTACCGGTACCTGAAGTTTTATTTAAAATAAGTAAACTTTGTATTAAAATTAAACAAATAATTTAATTAATTAATCGTAGACTATTTATATGTGATTTTTAATGGAAACTATATTTCATTTATACAATTATATATACAATTACATAACTTACAATTATATAAATATGCTGGGGAAATTAAACATGATAATAACTGGGATTCCTTTACAGTATTTACTGTTCGTTAAAAAAGTAAAAACAATCGCGTGTGATTTACAGTATTGGTACGTTTAAGATCTAGGTCTTGGGTACGTTGAAATGACTTGATTCCCCATACGTATGCCAGGAATCGGGGCCAGACAAACAAAACTAATGGTAGGTTGTTGCTTGGAATGCTTTGGGAGAGTCATTTGCTCCAGATTTACCAACACTGTGCCACCTCCTTAAGAGTTTTACACCACATGTAGGCCTATATTCACATTTTCAGCCTCTTGGACCAACCACAGGTGTAGCCATGGTAGTGTTATTTTACCATGGGATATTATACCCAGGATCCGGATTATACCTACGCCCAAAAGTTCGTTAACTCTTCGCCAGCCACCTTCGGACTTTCAACTTCATTTGTATACCGGTGTGCTTTTTAATGTTTCAAACGCAATAGTAAAGGAAGTGATGACTGTCGGAGCTAACGAACTTTTGGATGAGAGTCAATACAGGCTTGATTGATTGAAATTAGGCGCCGTAACAGCGAGGTCATATAAAACCAGAGGAAGATGAAGATTGAGAGGTGGGATAGCAAGCACAAAAGGTAACAGGTGTAAACAAATTGAGAGTTGGAGAAGTGAAAACTTCTTTTAGTGGCCTTTTACGCCAAACAGATAGGCTATACTGGGGAGATATTAGTTGCCTCCTAGACTACCCCAGGGGAGGAATATAGGCATGAACACTTAATAACAATACTGTATTATGACTCACGGTACAGTACATCAGGACAATTAGTTAAAATATTTAAGCATTATAAATAAGTTGCTTGAACATTATTACTAGTTTTGCTCACATATACTTCATTAGTTAAGGGGGTAATGTACTGTACATTTACTGCATTAGAGCGCCATGATTCTTTCAAAGTATGCTAAGGAAAAGGACCAGATTAACGAAAATAATAGTGGCGACCTTGGAGTGCTGCTTGGAATAGTTTGGAGGAATCAGGTGGTCCAGATTTACCAACACTACAATGAATACTATCCCCTTAATAATTAATCATCTTTATTAACTATAGATTCATGCCGAGCCGAGTGAAGGAATTAACTCGCTTCTTCTCCAGGAATTTTCACGGTGTCACACGTGTGGAATTTTAGTGTGTGGTGACCGGGTAGTGATGATGTGGTTGGGTAGGCTAGGTAGGGTGGGGGGAGATGATGAGGTGAGTGTGTAGTCTCTCAAGGTCACTCACTCACCATCCTTCCTTCTCTCCCTCCCTCCAGCAGTGTGTGTGTGTGTGTGTGATAACCCTTTCTTTTCCCCTGTCTTCACACTCACTTTGGGAATTATTACTATACATCATTGCCTTCCTTCACTGTTCTATTCATTTTAGGTCTATAATTATATTAGCCTACCGTACGTCTTCCTGGTCCGTTAATATAATGATTGTAATGTAAACAAGAACATTGGCCTCAGGCTAAATAAATTACTCACCCCCGTCTCGTCTTTCCTTTGTACTATTGGTGTAAGATTTTATATGTATTGTTTCTTATCCTACCTCCACTCTCTTGTTCGGTAGCTTACCATAGTAGAGTAAGTAGACCCTCGTCTATTTTCTGTTTTCCATTCCCTCATTCTCCATTTCTCTCTCTACTTTTCAATTACCACATCCCCCATTTTAATTTCCCCATTTCTTTATTTCTGTTCAATTTCACATTTCTCCCTATCCTATTTATTTTAATTCTCTCCCTCAGACTTCGCCTCCAGCGAGCGGTCTTTCCTCATCTTTCTGGTCTCTCTCTCTCTCTCCTTTCTTACACGGTCCTCTGTACTTTGTTTACACTCCGTTCTCCCTCTCCTGCCTCCTCTTCCTACCTCCTCACTCTCTCTCCTCCTCCCTCCCCTACTTATTTCCTCTTTCCTCCTCAACCTTTATGCCACACCTTCCTCTGCCACCGTGCCACGCCGACAAAATAACCTAGCTATGACGTGGCTACCGAAACTTTTTTTTTTCCCGCACAGAGGGCGACGTTCAGGGTCGTATTATTATCACTGCATATTGTAAAATGTTACGAATTACGAATTGAGCAATGAAGAACTTTTTCCTTGAAGAAGTTTAATAACATTAACCAATTAGGAAGGAAAGTAAGATTAACGGCGCACGCTTTGACACGTACACAAAGTTCACGATATTGTTGGTGGATGTAACGTTGTGTATGCTAAAGTAGTCTGAGGAATTTACGTAATAGGTCATCTAGGATTCTAGAATTTCTAGGCTATGTGAACGGCCCTATACATACAACTTGTATGTGAATAACGTTGTTCTCATTTGTACAACTGTCCTGTTAGCATATGTGTGAAATATATACAAAGGAAGTACTGTACAGGCAACTTGAGTCCCATAGTGGACTTTTACGAGTTTACCTGTTTAACTACGCTAATCTTGACTACATGTTGAAGAAAAGGATAGATAAAGGAAAAAGCTCCTCCCCACCTACCGCTCCCACCGGGTATTGCATTTGGAAATAAATATATAAATAAAATAACACCTTGTTTGTTATTAGGAACGTACAAGAATGTAGGGAAGTGGTTGAATCCTAATTCTAACTTCTATTTATTACCGTACTATAAAATATATATTATAAAACAGAACATACTAAAAATGTTTTTCTTGAAAATATTTGTCGAGGCTTTGTTTAAAGGTCTCTATTGTATTCGCAGCTACTACAGATGCAGTTCAGTGTTAAAACGTTGTCCTCTTAAAATTAACGTATAACTGTTCTTTCTTGTTCCAGACTGGGGATAGAGCTGGAATAAATTTTCATTATTTTAAAAGTTTCGATGAGATCGCCACGTGTTGTACAATTTTCAAGAGAAACCTAGCTATTCAAAATAATATCGTATGATATTGTTTGAGTTAGCCATATGTGTATGGAAACCTATGTCCACAAGTGTATACATTATATGCTGAGGCAGCTACGACTGTATGGATTTATCATTTTATCTACCTCTCATCACTCTGTGTCATCAAATGGTACTGATCACCACTAAAGTTCATCACTCTCATTAATGCTTTAATAATAACTAGCTAGTCTATACCCTTCATTGGTCCATTAATTAATCCTCCATAACAGTGATCACTATCTCCTCACCATAACCATGTAACTCACCCACCTACCGTCACCAGTAACACCTCTTTCGTCATCACCACTAACACCTCTCGTCATCACCACTTCTAGCCATTTTCTACTATTGTCACCACCAACACATCATCACATAATTTTCTACCACTACTGTCATCACTACACCCCTTTCATCATCACCACTTTCCTTTTTATTCTACCACTACTGTCACCACCATTATCAGCTGTTACCCATTATCACCACTAACCCCATTTGTCATCATTCCTGTTACCACCATCACTACTATCATCACTACCACCATCATCATCAGATATCATCACTTCTATCACCACTCCATATGGTAGTTATATAGTATTGGTGTGTGTGGGGTAGTGAACAAGCCTAAGGTCATGATGTGGCTGTACAGTACTTTGTGGTTCATGTTTACTATACTAACACTGTGTTTCCTTCCAGTGGTGACCCTTACACAATCTCTCTCTTTCTCTCTCTCTCTCCCCTCCCCCAATTCATGCCTATGCACCTCATTGTATTTCCCTTTCCTACCTTGTGTTACTCCTGATATATACCAGACAGTCCAGAATATAGATTTAACCACAGTAAATTTCACATGGCATTGAGGGAATTAATAATCTTTCTCTTTCCTTTCAGATTTCCTTCCTTCCAGTTCGTCGCATTAGGTCAGGTATGATATCAGTGTTGATGTTAAGGTGGCAATACCCTTTTACCAACACTATATAATGTACCTACAGTACTTTCCCCTTAACATAGTATCAACAGACTCATAGTAATCCAGGACCTAGAAGATTAATTAAATACTTAGAGAATCACCATGGTAACAGTATATCCAGAGACCATGAATTAATTCAGGTTAGATTCATGGGGCTGGGGTCCTCGGATTGATATAATGCTTGCATTCTCTCCCAGCTTTGTGTCTCTGGTCTATTTTTAATAATAATAATAATAAAGTGTACTCTATCTTGAATTGCAGTACATTTACAAAAATATATATACAGTAAGATAAATCTAATCCTGATTGAGGGAGCCAGAACATATTTCTCCAGATTTAAAAAAAGTATGTGGTAGAGTACACTTGTGTACAACAAATCAATAAGTGGCATCTTATATGAAATATTCAGATGGTTAATATTCACTCTGATTATTGTCTCATGGTTGAACTTTTAAAGTGAGGACCTCTGTTTAATAAATTGAAAGGGTGGTGATTTCTTC
This sequence comes from Petrolisthes manimaculis, assembly GCA_034508575.1. NCBI lineage: Eukaryota > Metazoa > Arthropoda > Malacostraca > Decapoda > Porcellanidae > Petrolisthes > Petrolisthes manimaculis. The sequence continues at coordinate 59,708 of JAWZYT010003904.1, read as the reverse complement.
AAGGTATGCCAGGGAACAAACCACCTCGACGTTACTAATGGGGTATGGTCTATTTCTTGACATAGTTCGGAGGATTCTACAGCCCTCCAATTCATCAAAGAGGTACTGGTACAGTACTACAGTACAGTCATACCCCATTAATAAAGTTGCCTTGCGTCTGCAGATGTTAGCGACCATCTTAGTGTTGTTCACGGCCAAGAAACTGAAGGTGGTAGACTATCCGTCCTTCACTCCAGATGTTATACCCAAAATATGGCCTCTACCGGTCATATATGTCGGTAACCTCATCTTTGGCCTCGGGGGAACCAAAAGACTCAGGTTAGTGTGTGTGTGTGTTTGTTTTGTTTTTTTTAACATCCACTTCAGGACCATAGGCTACATAGCCTACTGTAGTTGGTTAGTTTATATTTGTGTTAGTAAAGTTAGATTAGTTTGTTAAATTGGTTAGTTTATACTAGGGTCTCATACTCTCTCATTCCATTGTTTCATTCTGTTTCTCTTACACAGTTCCTATCTTTCTACATCCCAGAGGTGATCTTAATTAGTCGTTTTCAATTTGTTTTTTTTATTCCTGGGCTCTGTGTCCATCTGTCTTTTTCTCATATGTCAACATGTATTTAAAATAAGTTATGCGATATTGAATATGTTTCAAAACTGTATGTATACTGTAAGATAAGAAAAAACTATGTTCCCAAACTTCATTTTCCAAAGTAAAGTGTACAAAACTTTGGCACCTGAAGCGAGACTCAAGACTGGCCAAAATTTTGTTGTGCAGTAGGCCTATCTGTTGTACCTTGGACGATTTTGAGACTTGGTGGGTTTTTCCTTACTATACAACTACATTCAACCAATTGTGAGTTTCAAGTTCGCAGTGTGTGTAAAAACTTTTATATAAAAGTTAGATAAAATTGTAGTGTTAGATTGATATTAATGTAATACTGTACAAGCCTTACCATTACTGTATTATACTTGACATAAGTTAAGGTGTGGAAGGATTTGATGGCTGTTCCGTTCTCATAAGGATTCAAATGGAGTAACAGAAAAATAACAGTTTGTCATGTACAGTTATGGCCAAGTATTAGTGAACTCCCCTATATATTTAGAAAACATTTCCTGTCGCCTCTCATAATTTTTAATGCACTGTACATTAGAGCACTTTGATTTCTCCAGAGTATGCTAGGAAACAGGACCAGATTAAATAAAATTACGATGGCCTGTTTGGAATAGTTTAGAGGCCTTTGTCACTCTAGATTTACCAACACTGTACTACCCTCGTAAGGGGAGATTCTCTTGGAAGGCTACTGATTCCTCCTAACTATATCAGAAAACATGCCCTCGATGGTACTAATAGGGGATATGTTTCATAGTATATGTACTGTTTGGAGCAATCAGAGACCTTCCAATTCACAAACAAAAGAAAATCCCCTTAACAGAACCTCAGTATTTGTTAAGTGTTACTATATTCTCTATGTGTGTAGGTCAGTCATAAAGTCAAAGAAACAGTACCATGTGAATCAGTGCCTAATTTCCTTTTTTGCCAACAGTTTACCAATGTTTACTGTGTTGCGGAGATTCTCTATTCTCTTCACAATGATTGGTGAAAAGTTATTATTAGGGTAAGTACCAGTACAAGGAAAGTTTTAGTACTTTATTTAACTTTTAGAATCACTCAAGTGGATGAAATTAGTACTGTTTTGGTAAAGGGAATATGCATGTACAAATAACCACATTAAAAAGTTTACAAAAAGTTAAATGGCGTACAGTGCTGTATAACGGTGGTAATTAACCACTAAGCCGCAGGCCTTATTTACCGTGGCAGCTCCGTCTTACAGGCCTTTCGCCTGTACTTGAGATCACTATGTAAACAACACATTTGACAGCTAATAGCTTGCAAATCACTCACACTACATAAATGATACAGAATATTGAAGTACAAACCTTCAGCTGTCTCCTGAAGTACTTGTGAAGACTAAATGGACATCTGTAGGATGTGTTGCTAGTTCAGAATGACCGCAACTCCATACAGTATTTACTTTCACACTACATATTGAAGTACATTTTCACACTCTGATTTCGTTATAAAACGTGTCAGAATCACATTTTTCAACACAACAGTATGAAATTTAATGTCACTGTCGTTTTCACGTACAATATATGTATGGTAATTAAAGGGAAAATGGAGCTCTATTTCCTCACTGCTTGTTCAACACTGGCAGGAGGTGGGTGGCTTAACTATGGCTACTCATTACAAGCCCAAAATCAGTGTTGCTATCAGACAACCTTGTTATGGGACACACAATTTTAAAAACTGCTTTGACGAGAATTCACGTCACACACAGTTCTCCACACTTGTTGCTGGTGATGAGAATTCTCGTCAACCGTGGTTTAAGGGTTAAAACAATAACACTTAGAGGCTTGTGTTCTTAGCAATGTTAGGAGGCCTGAAGCTCAGCTTCTGAAACTTTATTTGTAGGTATGCCTAACTATAATGTATTACAAAGATTATCCAATTTGGATGTATGTACTGCATACTGTAGACACTTCTATATTTCAACCTAATATTAGCCTATTTGGTAAAGGAAGGTTACATGAAATTGGTATTGTGTCTGGTTATTCTGTAAGCTAGTAACACATCATCAATATTACATACCACAATAGATATTGTATATATAGGCTACCTGTAATAATAATATTGAAAATCTTAGTAAAGGTAATATACTGTACAAGCATTTACTGTACTTTAAAATGTAATATACACCAAGAGGTAAATTGGTATACACTCCAGTATGATAGTGATTATGGCATTAACGATCATGTGTATTCATTTCCAGAGTTCATCCTCCATTTACTGTACAACTAACAGTATATACAATGATCCTGGGATCAATTATAGCTGCATTGTAAGTGTTACACTGTAATAATGATTACTAGTTATTTATTATAATGATGATATTAATGTAGTCTTTAATTATAGTATATTGCTGTACAGTACTGTGTAAGGTCTAGATATTGCAATCACATTTATATAGTGAAAAAGGGAGTTTGGTCATTCTTTGACAGCATGTATCATATAAGTTGTTGGTACAGTGTTTGATTTCATAAACAATATATAGATCATGTACAGTATTCTTCAGTTGTTAGAAATGTAAGTATGCCGTTTATATTTTTAATTTTTGTGTGACAAAAATATACTCTACTGTTATTTATTTGACTTTCTAATTAGAAGAGTGGAAATGATAATTACGTTTGTTGTTCCCACAGCAATGACTTGTCCTTTGATGTAGTCGGGTACTTCTTTGTCCTCTCCAATAACCTGTTCACAGCAGGTAATGGCGTTTATGTTAAAAAGAAACTGGAAAGCAAAGAACTGGGCAAATATGGCCTTCTCTTCTACAACTCTCTCTTCATGTTACCCTTTGCAGTCATGTTCTGTTGGATGAATGGTGACTTAGATAAGGTAATGTATTAAACAGCAATGCATTATTTTTCACTGTTGTTTTAGATGTGAATTGTGCGGTTTGTAATGAATCTGTGTAGAGTAAACTATCTTTGTACATTACACACCTATATACCAAGTGGATAATAAGGGTTTGCTATTCTAAGGGGTTTCATGGAAAGCAGTACAATACACATACATAGCAACAGTGCAAAGCCATGGATTACTGTACTAATGTTCTTTGCATATGTCTCATTGTTCCAGTTGACTACATTATCATAAACAAATATGGAAATCTTACAGTATTGTAAGAGTTCTACTTGATTGGTTCAACATAATTGTATTTAGTCTCATTAGAGTAAAAGTAAGAAAATACTGTTTTATTTTCTGGGAAACTTCATTTAAATATTTTCATTTTATATAATTATGATTTTCATTGATAATGCCTGTGTAAGATTTTTTGTAAATGTCATACAATTGATGAGCATACTGTATATAAAAATGATCTACAGTAGATACCTCAGTATAACAACCTTGGATACTGAATGCAGAACTAATCATATTAATCTACCGTACAGTATTTGAGAGGTGTTGCCATTCAGTGAGCATTGATAAGTTATCTTGCATATGGTGGTTCCCAGAGCTATCTATAGTTGTGGAATTTATACTTGCAAATGTAATTTCCTATATAATTTTAATACAGTAGCATTATTTGTATCCTTTAATCTGTTCTCCTTTACTCGTTTTTGTTTATACACTTATCACAAATGTAATTCTTTACAGGCTCTGAACTACAAAGGCTGGACTGATGTACTGTTTATTGTCCAGTTTATGATGTCATGCATCATGGGGTTTATACTTATGTACTCAGTAATGCTATGTACTCAGTTCAACTCAGCCCTCACCACCACCATCATTGGTTGCCTCAAGAACATCTTTGTCACATACCTTGGGATGGTAGTGGGTGGTGACTATGTCTTCTCAATATACAATTTCATAGGGCTTAATATCAGGTAAGGCTTTAGTCACTTAATTTTGACATTTGATTTCTCAGTAGCATATACAGTTTATTTTTTATATGGTCAATATGGTAATATTTAGTTACGGTACTATTATCTTACTTTTTATTCTTTGTAATGTTGTTGGTACAATATACAATATCTTGGTACAGTCTTCAGCAGGTGTCCTGTCACTTCACTTCACAAAGACCTGCTATATTCATAGACTTGACTTGCTTATTGTAGAAAATCATTTTGAATACTTCTGCCAACAGATGACACACAGAGTTTTATGGTTGTGAGAACAGATGGTGGTGGGGAAAGAAAAGGTTAGAGCAATTTGTTAGCAGAATTATGTACATTTTCCACCTCTAACATTCTCAAGTTTATTAATACAATATTGCAGTCCTCAATGAGGTGACTGGACATTAGCCACTAACTGTACTGTCCTTATTTTCTGTAGCAACAATAACACAGAAACAGGAATGGAGAGGCTGAGTTCAAAGGTGAAATTCTGTATTATGTGGAGAAATATTGCTTCTTAAGGTGATGATAGTACAGTGTTTAAGGTAAATCTGGAGCAAGTGATTCCTCCAAACTATTCCAAGCAACAGACCACCACTATTTTTGGTTATCTGGTTCTGTTTCCTGTTATACTTTGGAAGAATCAAGGTGCTCTAATGTACCAAAAATATACTATCCCCTTAAATGATGTGATCAGTGCAGCAGGTTGATCAAGTGGAAAAAGATCTGTGAGTTGCTGCCCTTCCTTACATGGAGTGTCATCTCTCTTCACAGAAAAGGGTAGAAGGGTAGAGAAGGAATCTGTGTTGCCTATGTGGGGAGCATGATACTGTACTGAGGTCAGACTTTTCCTGCTTTGGTAGAGGATGGAAAGGATGGAAATGTGAATAAGAGATGGATACTTTGTTTGGTATTGGAGTTTTACCAGTGTGATAAAGACAGGTTGACTGATGGTAAGGAGAATAAACGGGGAATGTCGGATGAGGAATGTAAAATATAGGCACGTTGATGGAGGGACAGGCCAAGCTATATATACGTGAAGTGAGGGTGCTTTGTATGATGTAAAAAGTGAAGTAACAAACACAAACAGATGCTGAAAAAAAAACAAATAATATATGGTAAACACATGCTCTTATGGAAGATGGATTATAAATGAAATGCAGCCAGGTGTTGTTTTCCACCTTCCACCAGCTTAACCCTAATGTGTTGAACTGTCCCACTCATGTATACACGGTGTGAAACTGAAAACAATGTTCATGAACCTGAATCTATGCAATTATATGAGAGAGTGAAAGGGTGGGGGTGAGAAGATGAGAGATGAAGGGAGGGGGTGAGAGGATGAGGGAAGAAGGGAGGGGGTGAGGTGGGATGAGAACGGAGTATATATTTGTTTTAGGGAATGGGATGCAAAGTTGAAAGAAATACTATAATAATAGACCTGTGATGTTCCTTTTGGATGTTATCAAACCCTTAGAACAATATCACAATACACCATTCACACTAATTTGCAAAAATATTTTCAAATCACATGCCCACACATGTGTATCCAGCTTGTCAAATGGTCTGTTGAAGATGTGTATACCTTAATGATAATGGGATTTTAATATACTGAACCACATCCTTATGACATATAGGTTGAAGGTGCAGATGTGTTTGATTATTATGTACATGGGTTTCCATTATCTCAAATGTATGAAATGAATGTTTGCCTCACCAGATTATCATACACAATTTATTTTCAGGGTTGTTAATCTTTACTAATTACCATATTACAAATTACAATATTCTTAAAAGTAATGTTTTTTAAATTTTTCAAGCTTCAATATTATGATCGAATTTGTCTGGCTTCAGTCTGAAAAAGGGAAAGTAGGCTACTGTACTGCATTTGCTATGTAACATTAATTGATTATTTGAAATCCCTGTCCCAAATAATGGTAAAATTTATCTAGTGTTGTTGTCATAAGTGTTTAATAACACCCATAAGGAACATTAAAGGCCTGTTATCATAGTACAAAACTACTTTCAACCCTCTGTTTTGTTCCCAGACACAAACAGGTACTCAGTTCTCATCCCTCACCCTTTACTAGCTCAAATAATTGATTCACTTCAGGTTCATGAGTTTTATTTCCAGCTTCACACCATGTATGTATACATATTTGTGATGGTATTACATGAAGAGGTTGGCTGATGGTGGATATAAAACAAAACCTGGGTAAAATAGTACAGTATATTGTTGCAAGTTTTTAATATTTACCCATGAAACAATGGAAGTTTTATTTACATAATTTGAATTACAATATCTGTCGTCAACAACAACAACAACAACAATATCTGTCAAATGTTCAAAGTACTGCTTGTTATTTGAGTATTAAGTCATTGTTTTAAAATTTAATTGGTTACTGTTCAGCTTAGCTTTTCACGTTAAGAAATGCTTGGTTTTGCCAGGAAATTTCCATTTGAGTTGCTTTTAAAAATATGATAAAGATATCAGATATCATTTAAAGGTTACTAATTGTAATTCAGTCATCCTCACTAAGCTGTAGACATCAGTCATTCTCACATAACTCTAGACTTGTTCATGTATGTATCAGCAACTTCCAGGTGCTTGCAAAATTTCTGCCCCACCTTCTATCCTTAAGCTCTGAAAAGGAAGGAGTGATAAATTTGTAGTGGTGTATTTAGGTCCATGTGCTATTGCAAGCATGAAAATTAAACTATACATGCTTTATTTGAGAACAGTACTGTACTGTATGACTACAAGGGATGATGATAATTTCTCCCTTATTCAACTGTAAACCAGACAAAATGTTTGATTATAATTGTGTGTTGTTTCATTGGCAGTATCGCTGGAAGCATAGTGTACTCGTGGGTGACGTTCAGACGGAAGGACCCACCCAAACCCGAACCCATCAAACCAGCCTCCATCAGCACCGTATAATAACTCCCAGCCCTGTCATCACTGTGCAATAACTTCCAATGATTCATGTCATCTCAGTAGTATAACTCCCAGCTGTGTTATCTCAGTCTTATAACTTCCAACCATTCATCTCATCTCTGTCTTATAACTTCTAACCAACTGTGTTATCTCAGTCTTATAACTTCCAGCCACCCATGTCAGCTTAGCTACAATATCACCTAACAAATGATAACCAACAGCTCCAGTAGTGAAGTATGTCATGAAATAAGATAGAAAACAAAAAATGAGGTAACTCGATTACTGAAATAGTTTATGTTGCATCAGATTTTATCTTAATTTTATTATTTTTACATTGAACACTTGCTTACATTTGCCAAACAATATTCTGCCCTAAATGTTATGGCCAGCGGAGGTCTTCAGCAGCTCTTTCATTATTAATCTGTCTTGAAATGTTTTGAGGGATTTACTAAAATGTATTTGTCAGATTGGTTTTTAAAGCGGTTGATTCACTTATAAATTAATGTGTACAGTATTATGTGCCATGTTTTTTGCGAGATGGTTGCCATATATGATATCTCAATAGGTCACATCAGTTTATGGTAGAATAATGTTTTGTAAATTTACATGAAAAATGTGTATCTCAACCAAATTATCCTCTATTATCTGTTCAGCCTAAGGCATCCAGCATCATCCAACATGTTTACAGAATTTTTTTTTAGAAGGCTTACACAAATCTAAACACAGCAACTTAAAAGTACACAGGATGAAGGAAGAAGCCTAGATTAACAAGATAAGCAATGGAAAGCTTGTATATCAAGTTCATGAAAACACCATAATGTACTTGTCTGAATCACTGACCGTTCACTGGGATAAGCGAGTGAAGAAGAAAAGAATTTCCCTGCATATTGAAGTTCTCCAGGGCTCACCTCACCTTGCTACCCTTCTCTCATACTTTGTAAATTATTCCACTTGTTTCCCACATCCCTTTCCTCTTCTGCCCGTCATTTAGAGAAGATTCTCATATTGGTAAATTGGAAGGATACTATTCCTCCTAACTATGCCAGAAAACCGATGCCCTCAATGGTACAATAGGACAGTAATAGGGGATCTGGATGGTGGCAACAAAAGAAAAATGAATCTCCTCTTAATCCAATCTTTCTTTTTAGCCATCTTATCATTCTTCTCTATTTGTATGTATAATGTATTTCACCAATTTATCAGTAAGAAATTTTCTCCTGAAGGAGACATATATGTGATAATAATTATGCCCAATATATAGTAATTTACATTGTACAGGTTCATGGTATACTGTGACTCAAAGAATTATTTCCAACACTTTGCACAGTAGTTACACAGAAAGAATAGGTCAGAAAATCTAGCTGTATATTGACCCTCAAAGTGGGCTATGATCCACGAGTTTGTATTATATTCCCACATGAATGCTTCTCTGTTATGTTACATTCACCATGTGTTACTGTAGCCACTAGTATCCTTTCTGTCAATATGAGTACACATTGTGAGTGAAAAATCCTCAGATCTTGATTATGCTCTTGTTTTGTACCATGTGCCAGTTTCTGGTTTACTTGTCCATTTTCTTTTGCCATCTTAGTATAAAATGCTATGTATGGTTGGGTATTAGTTTTTGCTTTATTGAAATTAATTTATGTAAAAAAATCACATGTTAGCAAAAGAAATGCTTTTCTTAGCTACAATTTATTGGTGAAACACTGAAACTATATATTGTACAGTACTTCATCTAACCTGAGAGTTATCCTGCAGACAATTATACTACTGTAGTTAACTCACCCAAGCATGAACCCTAAGAAAATTGTGTAAGCATGAATTAAGGCCCTGAAATATTGCATTGTACTCTGCCAGTGTTGATTCATATCCCAACTATCAGTGGTGATGCTTCTAAACTTCAGTTCTATTTATTTTTAAATTTTGTACTTAGTGATGTAGAAGGTAGATAGAGTAACTTAGTTACCTGTAATGCAACTACACTATAGTATACTTGTGCTTAAGGGAGAAGTACTGTATACATTGTTGGTAAATCTGGAGTAACTGATTCCTCCCAACTACTCCATGCAACAGACCACCATTATTTTTGTTCATTTGGTCCTGTTTCCTGGCATACTTAGGAGGAATCAAGTCACTTTAATGTACCAAAAAAATACTGAACTCTTCCCTTAACGGGAGAGATGTTTTCTGCAAATTGGAGGGCTAGTAACTCCTTCAGTTTGTTGACATGATCTTTTCCCTCAACCGTCCAGTACACGATTGACTCAATTTTTGAGTCCTTTGGTGTACATGGTGCCAAATTCAATTATATTTATTTACATTATTTTTAACATGATAAAGTTATTCTATTATTGACAATAACTCTGCATTAATACAAGAGCAGTGTAAGGAATGAGTGGTAATTTGTCTTATCATAATAATTATGATCGTACAGTATTGTGCGAGATGTTTTTAGAAGATGGATGGCATAAAGAACACAGCAGGAGCAAGGGAGGAGAGATAGCATAAGTGAAGAAATTATGAAACAGTTGTACAATGGTGGAGCAAGATGCGAGTGATGTGGAGAATGAGCTTAGGCGGAAAAGGATGAAGCCTTGAAGGCTTATGGAAAGTTTAGAAGAATAGCTTGGTTAAGATTGCCAAAGAAGAGTGTGGAGAGGACAAAGTTTCGAGCAGCTGGATGGAAGAGTACAGTGGTGGGATGCTGTGATGAAAAGGACTGTGGAGATAAAGCATCAGAAATGGATGTTTTGGTAATTCAGTAATGTTTGGTTTTATTCAGAAGTACTGTACTATGCAGTGTACTGTATATTTATATGACATTAGTATGTTTTGATACGTACAGTATTTATTTGTTGTATTTATTATTACACTTGTGTGATTATACCGTGTGATGGTAGCACAAAAAATATGATAAGGTAATGTCTACTGATCTGTGATCAGTTAAGGGATTATTGATTATTCTTTCAGTATAATTTACATAATTATTTTTATAATGAAGTGTTGTAAGTTATCAATAGAACCATAGTATGTACACTATAGGATATATTATCTGTGTACCAGATGGTTTACCCTGGATACTGTATTGAGTATTTACCAAGAATTACTTGGTGCAGAAAGGTATATATATATATATTATTATTGTGAATTATAATTATTACTGATGGATCTTTTGACCTGTAAAAGATCCAGCAACTTAGTGAGCAGATTACTGTGTATGCCTGTGTATCATTTTCTGGTCAATTGTTTGAACAACAGTAATTTAACAAACATCTTACCCCAAGGGTTTGTACTGTTACTGTATCTACTTTCCTCAGCCTATATATGCACAAGCAGTACAACATACCCACGCTCCATATACTCATACAACATAGCTTTCATATGTACTTATTTTCTCCAATCCTGCCTAATTTATATACGGTATGTACCGGTACACAGTACACACACTTGGCATGTCATACTGATTAATATAATATAGGGACATAAGAAGAATCCCCAGACTCAGTATACAAACACTATAATATATGCTCAGTGATGAATTACCATATGTTTTCCCTGCCTGAATCTTCAACCACACAGTGACAGGCCACAGCATTACAAAACACACAGGTTCTGGCATAGGGCCTAGTGGCATCTTTGTTGTGCGTCTACTCTTTTAACCCAAGAGGTTGACAGCCATGGGGGCCAAACTGACACATAATACCCCTACCTATTCTTGGGCACAAAAACCTGGGAGGGGTATTGGTCTGCAAGGTGTGTACCACCAAACTTCTAGCTATCAGATGAGACTGAATGAGTACATGGACACCTGTCCTTCCTTCAAAGGAATCAATTGCTCCAACAACCCTGTACTATCCCCTCGTTATATTTGGACCCTTCACCCGTACAGGTATAAAATTAACATTGATGTTATTATAATACTTGTCTGTGTGTGTGATATGTATCTCGCACACACAGTATTATTATAACATCAAATAATTTTCACTTGAACCCTACACCCTTACAGGTATAAATTAACCCACATGTTCACCTGGTGGAATGATATGTTAATGATATAATAAGTGTTCTAATAAAGAATAGCAATATAATAAATTAATACTTTGTATTTTTCCCTCTTATTACACCAGTATATATTAGTTTCATACACGATCACCTGGTTAAGGAAAAACGGTACAGTGTTGGTGGTAAATCTGGAACAAATAATTTCTCCAAACTGTTCCAAGCAATAACCACACCAGTATTTTGTTCATATGGTCCTGTTGTTTCCTGACATACTTTGGAGGAATCAAGGCACTCCAATGTACCAAAAGTGTATGAACCTTTTAAAATGAACAACAACAAATACTTAAAGGGTAGTACAGTATGCATTTGGCACAATGGAATGCCTTGATTCGTGTGTTCTGTTGATGCTGTTACTTGAAATAGTTTGGAGGAATCAGTTACTCCAGATTTACCACAAACACTGTACTGGTATATAAACTCTTGGATGACTGTACTAAACACACAGATACAACTACTGGTTGTATGTAAGAACATCCATGGAGTCTACGATGGTGTGGTACCGGTTTGACAGCTCTGCCGATTTTTCTATGGAACCATCATACTGATACCACACCATTGTATGCACCATGAATGTTCTTGAATATGTATCGGTAACTATACAAATACTCACCGTAACCTATAGTTGTTGTTGATGGATGGAACAAACAATGAAGGTTGTTAAGTCTCTTGTACAACTCCAGTTACTCCACAACTCTGTAACAAAATACAACCAAATTAATTTATGAATAGTACTAAATAAACCTAATTATTTTAATCACCCTGGCTCCCATTTGGGGGTTCTAAGCATCTGCGTGGCTTCGGTCAACCAGACTCTAGACTGTCTGAGGAACTACAGCAACCACCTAATTACTCTATTACTAGTATAAAATTCAACCTAATTAATTTATGGATGATTAAGAATTAAAGGTAATTATTTTAGATGGTAAAAACAAAAAAATGAGAAAAGATTTGTAAGAAAAAATATACAGTGCTACTGGCCATGAATATTCATATACACACTGTTGTTCATGTGAATTTACATCATATAGCAAGGTAAGACTACTGCAGAAATAACACTCAGTCAGGGTGGAATAACTGGAAAAATATGTCACAGAATCAGTGTAAAGGATAAGGGAAGAGTGTATAAGATGGTAGTAAGGCCAGCAGTGATATATGGAACTGAAACATGGCCAGTGAAGAAAGCACAGGAGAAGAAGTTGGATGTAGCAGAGATGAAGATGCTTTGTGGAGACATCAAAGATAGTACAGTAAAGAAGACTACTGTACTGTACAGTGATATAGCTATATGATAAGACAAGACCTATGTAGGAAGAAAAGTAATGAAAATAGAGGTACAGGTGAGAAGGAGAGGAAGGCCCAAGAGGAGGTGGATGGACAATGTTAGGGAGGATTTGAGAAAGAGACAGCTGTCAGAGGATGATGTGTATGACAGACTAGATGGAAGAGAACTGTCAGAAAAATCGATCTTACATAGAAGTGGGAGAAGATGGATAGAGAAAGAGGAAAGGTTAGACAACATAACTGTAATACAACATTGCTATTAGGTTTGTTGTTTTGTAATCATAATCACTTGGTAGACTATTCATTGCAGTACATCCAGAATAATCAAGGACTTCTCTTTCCATATAACCTGTGTAAGAATCCTGTGGCCAACTGTACAGTCGGCAAAAAGAGTTTCGTTACCACCACTATGTTCATTTTAACATCGGTAAGTAGGGTAGGGTTGGTACCCCGCGGACTGGGCAACTGGTGCCTTGTGTTATCCGAGCCGATAATACTCGGGCCGCAGCAGTGACAATTTTTTATATCAAAAGTTTAGCTTATTTAAAATTAAATTTTGAGTGTTCAAGAACTTTTACTATTTAACTATTCATTAATAAATATAAGGAAATACGTTTGAGTATTTTAGAACAAGAATAATCTTAAAATACCCAGAAAAAAAAAGCACTGGGTGAAACAACGTCATCTCCGCTTGCTTATACATGAGAAACTGAGGGACACGGAAACTGACGGAGATATATAAGACACTCCCGTCACACCTGACTCGCCAGTCAGGTGTGCCAACATTACATCACACTGTTAATTAAAAGGATGGTAACGAAACTTTTTTTTGCCAACTGTACATGTCTATTGAGAATGAGATGCTTTTGGGGCTGAGCTGAGGGCTTGAAAGTATTCCCATCACAAATACTATTACACAACTTAAAAGTAAAACTGGTCTAAACCTGCCTGTAAAACCTACAATGCCTTATTCTTAGAGGGGGACGGAGAAAGAACTAAAGACGAGGAACTGACTGTATGTAATAAGAAGTGTGGAAAGAAAAAAAATATAATGTCTCTTACTCAAGGGGAATGGAAAAAGAGCAAAAGACTAAGGGTTATAGAAAAATGGGAGGGAGAAAAGAAAGTTTTAAAATTGGCTTAAACCATAAAATATAAGCAAAATTATATATAGTAGACCCTGGATATATAATGAATAAATATTTGTATCCACCATCCCTCATTGAAGACTTAGTGTTCATTACCATACAGATTAACTAAGTGATTTACTGAGCCTGTGTTGAAAGAAGTGTGTATGTGTTTTCCCAAGTTCTTCTATTTATTACCATACAGATAAACTGATTTACTAAGCCTGTGTTAAAAGGATACAATTATGTACAGTATTAAATTAATTAATCTTATATCAAGGGTCAACTGTATAATTCATTCATCTTATATCAAGGGCTTACTGTACACAACACCCAGAGAGAAACCAATACATACCTACAGAGAAGTGGAAAGTATATTGATATGAAGAGGTTCTTGAATAACTTTGACTGGATACTGGATTAAATGTGTAGTTGAGAGGCATTCAGTGTTGTTTCCACCCCTTTCAAATCTCATCATCCTTCTCTTCTATTGCCTTGGTGCTTGTTGTCCCACCTCTCTATCATCCTTTCCCTGTCCCTCCTTTCCTTTGTTCTTGCTGTCTCACATCGTAATCTCCCTCGTCTTACAGGGTCTTTCAGGCCTCGGACAGTCTTCTATCATCCTCAAATCAAGGTGTTCATCCTGAAAAATAATAAAAGGTTAGGGTTACGCACCTCCCTCCAGGAGTTTTCTATGTTTTGGGTATGGACTCGCTTGTTTTTTGGGTTGACAAGGTTCACTTTGTGACAAATTATGATATGGTGATATCAAAGTTGGTTCAGTAAATCAAATACGGATAGAAACAATATATGCATGACAAGGTTGAAAGTGTGTAATATTGTATATTATCTAGAAATCCTAATAGTATTATTTAAATAAAATAGTAACAATATCAATAGGCAACTTAAAGTTTTCCAACCAATAACATCAAAGCACATCCATGACGTCAAATAATAATGACGTCACGTACTCCACCAATAAACAGTGAGTATACAACCATGCTTCTTACACTCGTCTCTTGCTTCAAACATCTTGGTGTCTCCTTCAATCTATGGGACACTGCACTCCACACATCAACTCCAAACTCATTTTACGTGGTTATATTAATATTATATCAACTTTATACCTTATGAAATGCATTCCTTGACACTTTTAATATAAGTAATCTAGAGATCCAGTAAGCAATACTTAAGATATTGTGAATAATCATTGCTCCCGCTACTAAAGGGTATACCCATTTAATTAATGACTGCTAACATATAATTTTGATTCCAAGACCCCATCAAAGATAATTCTTTAAGGCAAAATATACAATAAGAATCACACCTAACATACAGTACAGTATTCCCTCCATGTACAATTATTTTGTTTAACACATATACCCTCTTAAGAAAATTGCAACACGTAATGAACAGAGCAGCAGGATTAATTAAAAGTCTTCCATCTCGTGAGAGGATAACTCCAGCACTCATTGACTTACATTGATTACCAATAAAGGGGAGGATTGTGTACAAGATATGTCTTCTAACATTTCGAGCATTGACATTTGGAAAACCGGAGTACCGGTACTTGACGAATCTTTTAAGGGTCTTTCATGTAAATACCTCCATGGAACTCAGACACAGCGATGAACAATACAGATTACATGAACCGAGGAGTAATCTGACAATGGGCTTCAATGTCCGGAGAAGTGAAAATTGCACGATTTTTAAGAAGACTGAAAACACATCTGTTCGCTGAGTGTTACGACACAGATGATATGAGTATTACAAGTGATTATAGTGTTTAATAATACTGAAGGAGGCCCTGCGGAGCACCAGTTGCTGGTGGAGCGGGGCATAGAATATACAAGTAACAAGTATAAACACTCACTATAGTACCTCACGTGTTTACATGTTGTCCATTCTTCTCAGAGGCCTATGTAATGTAAGTGTTGTGGTCCACCATCGTCGCAGGATTTGCCACACCTCAAACCCTGCTTGTCTGTACATTGGACACGGGTGTCAAAAGGAGCTATGAGAACCACACCAATGCGTTCAGGTGTCGGCGCCATCTTTGTTTACATTTAGAATTTTAACCAGAGTTGAGGATGAGGAATGACGAACGCTGTGCGTGTGACATTAAGTCAGACTCAAGTCGCAGTCTCGCAGAGACATTAAAAAAAGCACCTATATTGTACTGTATACTGACTAGAGTCTATGTATACTGTTCTCAGTGTTCTGTAAAGGATGCTGATGTCATATAAATACATACATTAACCTTTACAGAATAACTGGCTTTCTGGCTAGGATCGCGCAGTGTTACCACGTTACACCGGTTATATCCCGGTAGTTTGCCCAGGTTTGGTCCCGGTAGTCTGCTATGGTCTATGTTAAGTCAGGTTTGGTCAGACTAATTTTCAAATTATGTTTGTAAAACGGAGCATCTCCGAGAGAAACAGCATAGATGAAAAGTATCTTAGAATGGTCCAAAATAGTGGATAATGATACTAAAACATGCAATATAGTGAACCCAGTTATCATTTTAAGTAAGAATGTATCCTATAACTTACTACGTTTAGAGTTAGTTACAGGAATATAAAATCAACAGCATTCAGAAACTTGACAAACAGAAAAACACTCAACCAATCCTTCTATTTTAGGGTAAAATACACTAAGCTAAAGTAATCATCTTTAGGGTAATTGTTATTGTTGTAGTTCTCCAGACTGTCCCCATCGAGTCTGGTAGACTGAAGCCGCGCAGACCCACAAAAGGGAGTCAGGGAGATGAAGAAGAATTTTAGGGCTTTTTGCCTATCGACACGTAATGGTCATTAATTAAGGCAGTCAGTTTTATTACATCATCATATCTTCCCCCAGCCTTTTACAGCCAGGTACCTACTTACTGCTAGGTGAACAGGGACATAGGGACTTAGGAAAATTGTCCAACAATTCCACTGACCCGGGAATCGAACCCGGGATCTCTTGCGTGCCAGGCGAGTGTGCTAAGGGAGATGGTGAGATCTGTTTTGTCGAAGGCTGCAGAAATTTAAAAGGAACTACTGGCTCACGGTCATGTACAGTTGCCTCAAGGTATTTCGGTATGTTCGGATAAAATTTGATACAGTATAATATCACATCTATCTATTTAATCTTTAGCTCCTTCCGGGAACTCCCTCCAAAGGGACGTGGCCACGGCAGTCTCCAGTTCTCCCTGTTCCAACACTCCCTCCTTACTTGGTCCAGCCCTCCTCTGCCCCTCACGTTTCTCTCCTTAACTCTTCCACTCTGTTCTGCCACCTAACTGGCGGCCTGCCTCTCACACCAAGTCCCACAACCTCCCTTTCATACACCTTCTTTACAAATTTCTCGCTTTGCATTCTCTCTACATACCCAAACAACCTCCATGTATTACGCTTCACTCTCTCAACCACTCCACACTCGATACCAATCAAGGATGATAGACTGCCGATTGCCTTCTCACTCATACCACATATCTCTCGTACTCACTTTCATTTCTTTCTCCATCCCACCTAGACACCCCATGTGCTCCTCTCAAGTAACTCGTTTCCACTGCACCTATTCTAGATTGATGAGCCCTACTTCATGTCTATTCCTCTAACGCATATGTCAGTGTTGGCAGGATTATACTATTTTTAAGTCCCCTTTTCACCTCCATACTCACACTTCTACCCTTCATAATCCTTCCCAATGATCCTATGAGCTGTAAACCCTCATTGCTCTCTCCATAATTTCTCCTTCCATTCTTCTATGTTTACACAGAACTGTGCCCAGTTACTTTTAAACTCCTTCACTTCCTCCATCCTCTCCCCCCTCTTAGTCCCAGTTGGTATCACATTTTATACATTATTAACATTGAAGATTCCGAAACAGTGATTCATTGTGTTGTAGTGGACAGCGATCAGTCACACCTGCACGCGCAGCCTCGCCCCTCTCTGGACCAAGGAGCCTGGGCCAAGCTCAAAAGGCCACCTGAGCCTGCCCAACAAGACCACGAGATGGAGGAGGACACAGACACCAGTACCCACTCCACCATCACCACCACCAAAGATGACTCCACCGGCGACAACATGGACCTGGATGATGAAGGGGGATGGCAGACGGCAAGGAAGAGGAAGAAGAGAAGGATAGACAGTCCATCAGTACCACCTACTGTATTGTCACCGTAGAGTGGTGGACGGCTGCTTCCCCGCACCTTAGCCTCTTCTTCCAGCACATCTCATACTACCAGGACCCCGACGTCTTCCAGGTTTGGGAGGTGTGGACGAGCAGAACAACACCGTCTGATCGTCCACTCGTCAAATCATCTGCACAACGAATCTCCTTCCTGCCGACCTACAGCACGCAGTGGAGTAGCCACTAACACATACACACCCCGACACACACGTACAATTATCAACATACACTTGTTATTTTTTGTTTTGTATGCTTATGTCACCTTAATGACCACTTAGAAGTCGATAGGCATAAAAACATAAAAGAATAAACTCAAAAGGTCACTCACCAGGCAGCTCCAGCCCACTACCATCCACAGTTCCAGCCTGCCTGCCTACTGCCCTCTACAGCCTACTAGCAGTTCACCAGTCATCTCTCTCCTGTCTGCTGCTCACCTGCCTCCTGCAGTGCACATACCTGCTCGCCTACTTGCAGCCATTGTACCTGCCCTGCAGCCCAGCCTACTCAAGTACTCGCTTTCCACAATTACCTTAACCCTCTGCACCCTGGAGTCTAGAGAGGAGTATACCACACAATACAACACCCTTTATAGGTATACCCAATAAACCCAGTGTAATTCCTTGTGAGTTTGGTGCATCCCGAGGTACTAACCGCCTACAGAGTTGTTGCAACCCCTATATGGATGATTATATTTGACCGCAACTGTACCTCTAATTTCTCATATCAAGGGAAAATTCCACATACTGTACTTAGCAACACTGAATTACTCTCCACTTTCACGCCAACTATAATTAAGTCGTATAAGTGATGAAAAAAAAACTTTTGTCAGTATGATTAAAACTACAGAAAAATATATGTCAGTACTTACCATGGATTACATAAACATAATTTATCCTAGGATATAAATAATAGTTTTTTTAGTACTTTCGTGTATAATGGTAGTGATGCAAAGATACTGTAGTATTATAACTGAAGGTGGTTTGATTCATTGGTTTAGTGCAGGGGTTCTGAAAGTGATCGATATCAAGGGGTCGAAAGGGGGTCGATGTTTACTTTGAGGTCAAAGGGACGGCCTCCAATCTGTAGAGTCGACTCCGTAGGAGAACGAGGCGACTTACAACTGAAGCTCACCCATCTCCATCCTAATGTCAGTGTCCCTTGTTGAAGCTCATCAGGCACATCCTTCACATTAGTGATGTTAATTAATTAATTAATTAACAGTGTAATAAAAAAGAAAGATATGTTGTAAAGAGAATTAAGTTGTAATGTTTCTTTTCTGTCTGTTCTATTTTCATCATACTGTACTTCTACTGTTGTTGCTGCTGGTACTACTACTACTACTGTACAGTACCAGGGTCCTGGACCCTGACTACTACTACTACTCATATTTTTTAATAATTTTTTTCTTTTGCTTATAATATTATAAGTTAGAACTGTTAGGGGGTCGACAGAAAATATGAAACTTCATTAGGAGGTCGACAAGCCAAAAAGTTTGAGAACCCCTGGTTTAGTGTGTTAGTTTAGTGTTAGTTTCTTTGGACAAGTCTAGTGTTGTCATCAAGCCACCTGAAATCAGTATTTGTACATGCAATTATATCACTAATTGTTTCTGGATTTATGAAAACCACATGCCTATGATATCATGGCTAGATATATGCTTGCTGTTATATTATCTAGACTAAAGAACCTAGAATCATAGAGAAAACTAGACTAAAGATATTAGAATAACTAAAGTACAAGGAAACTTGATGAAGACTAATGCAGATAATCCCTGATGAATAAATGTCCAAACAAAATGTACCAGTGCAGATTTTATTTATCAAAACTATGAGTGTCAAATCTCAATTAAGGTATCACCAGTTGGGGAAGTTCATAATTATATGCCTAACCTCCACACAAAAAACACATCAATATGATGGATAGACATGGATAAGGTTTAACACCAACAGGATGACATCAACACTCCACACCAATATGCAACATTGTATAATCAATGCCTTCACCAGTTATACTTATAATGTATAGCATGTACAGTCGGCAGCAAAAGTCAGGTTGCCACAACTGACAAGTTATGAAGGACAGTATGGAAGTACAGTACAGTATAAGCTTCAAAGACACATAAACTGAAGAATATTTTTTTTTATTAATTTTCACCCTTGATATTGTAATTCTGTATGGTGCATGTTTTTTTTTTATGATAGCCTTTATGTTATCTTTCAAGAAGAACTGAGTGAGGTGACACAACATTTGCCGCCGACTGTACAAAGTTTTATCCACTCTGGAGTATATTTGTTTTTGGAATATATTTGCTTTGCCTTGAAACACTGTTTATCAATAGTAATGCTGCTCAACAGGGTGAAAGATAACATGTTTGATTTATTTTGCTTATTTTCTGTAGAAGTTATAACACAGTATCCATTCATTAGTGGTGTCATGTAGTTTCATTAATTGTCACAATGTTGGCTTCTTTTCAAATAACTGACTGAGAAAGGGACTAGATACTTCATACACCCTCTCTTTCCTTGACATATACTTTGTGACTTTCTCAAGGAGACTGAGCACAAAGTACAGCAACTTCTAAATATTTATGCATGATTAAGTTATATGATATAATCTTTGTGTGAAGTTTTTAATGAGATCTTCATTGGTACATTAATAAATTAATTATTGTGTATTGCCAAATATCTCCAGGAGAAAAAGGTGAATAATGAAACTGAGCAGTTGTGTGCAAATATAAGTGGCATGGCAGTGCCACAACTGATGAATAGGAAAGCTTCAACCATGACATGAGGCCAACAGTGAGGGGGTCACTGTTGCAGGAGACAGATATCTGTCCCCATGGCAGTGATGGAGGGGGACAGTTATATCTCTAGCACCGTCAGAGAGCTGTGGTGAACATCTTGGATGCCTTGTTTGCTTCATGTACTTTCTTTTCCACCTCCAGGTCGGCCATCAACTGTTCCAGAGGCTCCATGCCTTGTTTGATGGTGGAAGGATGGTCACACTCTGCCTCCGAGAACTCAAGAGTGTGGCGGCGGCTGTACTGCTCCTCCACACCGGGCCGAGTCCACCCATCACCATAGTCAGCACTGTGGGGTACTGGGTGTCATGCTCACTTTCACAAGGAGAATCACTTTTTATAGGTAAATGAATAGAAATAAAGCTGACCTCATTCTAATGTGGAGCTGATGTCACTTTCACATGGAAGAAATTAATGCAAATTTAGAAACTTCCACTCAAGAGCCAACAACATTTCAAACTTCAAAAAAGCAGTAATTCAAGTTTTTTTTTCTCCATTTCATAAAGGACAGGTTTCGGAGAGCAAGACTAAGATGGTTTGGTCATGTGCGCAGAGAACAGGAAAACATATTGAGAAGGACCATGGAGTTGGAAGTAGAAGGAAGAACATCAGTCGTAAGACCAAGGACAACGTGGAGGAGGGTAGTTGCAGTGGACATGAGACACTTAGAGATAACAGAGGAAGATGCAGAGGATAGAGAGGAATGGAGACGACTCATAGCACGTCCAACCTGAGCAACGGGAAGACGAGGACGTTAAACAAAGATTATGATGATGTCACCAATTGCAATTACTGTAAATATGCTTAGAAACCTGATACTGTACACATGTGAGTATCATTTTCTCTTTGTCACAATAATAAGAGAACAACTACTTCAATGTATGAATGATTGTACAGAACTCCAATATACAGTAATCTCAAGTTAATGCAAAATCTGATCAAAATGTTTACATTACGGATGAGAAGTTACACTGCTTTTTAATATACAGTCGCAGCACATCTTCCTTGACCGCGATGTAAGGGAAGTCTGATCAACGACTATATGCCACAACTGTACCACATCAAAATGTACCAAGTTGTTAGTTTTGTAAAATGCTACAATTCTAATTCTGAAATCAAACACAATACGGTACTACTGTTGCTTCCGCCTAATCTAGCCTACCATAACTCACCTATTGCTTTCAGTGGATGAGAGCGGGGGCGGGGCTGGTCCTTGCTTTTTGACAGGACGGGCATAGCTGTAGTCAGGGTCACCACGGGATGGTCTGTGTCCTGAGCGCTGCAGAGGGTAGTCCAGACACCTGTTGCGGCGGTGAGAGCCCGATATGTTACCTTTGGCCTCGTCTGAACTTTCCTCATGGCTAGTGGTCGACTCTGTTCTTGACCGACCGCCTCCCACCATGTCTGCTACAGTCTGATAGTCCCCATCTGTGAGTTGTACCAGGAGGGATTGGGTCAGTGGTGTGGTGTGTGGTAAAAAATGAGAAATTTTCTTGCTGTTGCTGCATTCCAAGTTTACTGTTAATGAGTACCTTACCATGGTCTTTATAAAATATCTTTGAATCACTATTTTCTTACAAGAGTAGAAAAAAAGGGAACTTTGTGTTGGCCATCTGGATGTGTAAGGTATAATATAGAGTAGGGTAGGATGGATATGGTTATAGTCTGACCAACCAACCATCAAGCCAATTAATCATCCAAGCAATCCCTGACCTTGCTTGAAGAGAGCAGGGACACGCAGGGCACGATTGTTGCCGAGTGAGGCACAGAAAGACACCAAGTCGGGTTCAGCAGGTGTATCCGATTCTGTCGTTATCTCGCTGCTTGTCACCACACCTAACAGGTGATAGAGAGTATACATACATACATTAGAAGTCACTGATTGCAAGTTCCACCACCCCTAAATTGGTTATGGGGAGCCATGGGTGACATAATGCTGGGTGAAAACAAATCTTAATAATTAAGTTACTCTACAGTACTGCTTTATTTTAATAGGAAAAATTTACTTCTGCTTTTCTGTGAGCATCATCATGAAACTAAAATGTACAATGAATACTGTAGATATTATAGAATTTCATACACTTCAGAGTAAAGTAGTAAAATGTGTTCAGTACGGTATTAGGTGAAAGTGAAAATAAAAAATGAGCAGAATAAAACAAAAAATAGAAATCACATAAAAAAATTTAGCTGTGCAGTTTCGAGGGGTACAGTACTTGAAATAGTTTATTTATAACCCTCAGACATCAGTAGTACCTTGCTGCTAATAAGAAACATACTTTATAATGATTTAACCAAGATAAGAGTATAGGACCTGTCGGCCAACAATGCTCACCGCACTTATTCCTACGGCCGGAATCAGGTGTGGTGTTTGCGTCGCGGGTGCGGGTGTGGGCATGGTAGGCGCGCACCAACTCCTCATGGTTACTGCTGACTGAGGTGACTGACGAACCACTCGCCTCCTTGTTCCCCCCAGTCCCTGTAGGATGGTTGTGTCAGATGTTTGTGTGTGTGTGTGTGTGTGTTTATATACAATGTGTGAATATGTGTGTACTTTTTTATGCACTGGAAGGTAGAGTTGCTTGTATAATATGTGGGTATGGATGGTCAAGAAGCATACATATGTGCACAGTAGGCAAGAATAGGCTACATATACATCTGGATAGGTTGAGCTATACAGTAAAGTCCCACATCTGGCCAACTTTCATCTTGCCACCTCTTCCCAAATCTCCCAAATCGCAACTATCGCCATCGAGTCCCTAATCTCGCCACCGTTCGCCCATTTGAATCGACAGTACAAACCGACTAGAGCTGAGTGTTACCAAGCCAAGCCAAGGCAATAGCTCTACCAACTATGTTCCCGCAAAAGTAGGATTAAAATGAGTAGTTGTAGGAAGTTTGTTTGTTCATTCTATATTCTTGCATTTCAATCCACCACCATGACATTAGGGCCACTCATCAGTCACGTCACCTCACCTCTCCTCTCCTCCCTTCACCTTACCTCATCTCACTTGACAGGGATAGGCCTACATCACACCATATATAAGCAGCCTGTAGGACCCACGTGTACACTAGTAACACTAGTTTACCAGCCGCCTGTGTGTGTGTTTGTCGGTTGTGTCAACCAATGTGTATCTTGCAAATATAATGACTAAATTTGTATGTGAAATGTTTGATAGTGTTTAATTGGCGAGTCAAGGTTTTGATTGTATTTTTCCCCATAAGAAGTTGTATTCAAATCTCACCATTTCGAATCTCGCCATGATATTTTGGTCCCTATTAGTGGCGAGATGTGAGACTTTACTGTATACTGAAATGTGGGTGTCTAAATGTACAGTTTTCAGCAGTTCTACATTATACACTACCCTACAATAAAAATGAAAAAGTGAGTGATCACTAATGAAAAATACAGACTGTACAGTAAGTGAGATGTTATCAATATATACAGTACAGGTATTCATTTACAATATTGAGTAGAAATAGAATTACAGTGAACTATAGGCCTACAAGATGGGGTCTGATATTTGGTATGGCTATCAAGTTAGAAGCAATGATATAATCTGAGTGTGAAGTAATAGAGGTAGTGCATGAAGGAAGGAATTATTCACAAAGTTGAGTTTTGGCTGAAACACCATGAATAGTATATGTAAAACGGGGGCATGTGCTGTAATGGAGCTTAGCTGCAGTGCTTATCTCAAACAAGATGGCATTGAGCCTATAGTGGGTAACAGTAACTCAGTACAGTACCCTGGTCCAGTACATCAATCAGGTTACAACAGGTTTTATTCTAGGCACAAGTTTTCCAGACCAACCCTGCAAGGGGGCTTGGAAAACTGAGTTGATGCAAGACAGCTGCCCATCATAATTAGAATCCTTAACAGTACAGGCTGACACTACTACTGTCCTGAACATTACTCTAGTTAAAATATGTGTGTATGGTGTAAGCACATGGTGACACCAACTGCATCTACTTTGTTATGTTTTTAATTTTTGGTATTCCAGTTATTTAATCACATGATGCTTCATATTAGCTTAACCTTTACTCATATTGTATTGAAAATCAGCAGTCTCAATCCATGGGATCCATTTAAATGAAAGTCTTAATGAATAATGATAACCTGATAAAAATAACGACAGTACAGTCGGGGCTGCTCGGCCAGACAGCTCGAGGAACTTCAACAACAACGACGACAGTACAGTGCAGTATAGTACTGCAAAATGGAAAAAGAGAGCTTGTACTGTAATTTCCTTTGTTGCCAGAAGGTAATCTAATATGACAGTTTAGCAAGTGGTGGATTTATGATGATCTTTTAAACAGTCAAAGATAATTCTGGCACACAGTTCATCTTTAATAAGTGATGAAAAGGAAATTCATTTTATCACCACAGAACACAGACATCCAAATGGTTCCCAAAGACTGAGATAAAAGAAAATCATGTAATTTCTATACATTTTAAGTAACTATAAAGTCCAATCAGTGCCAAGCTATCAAAATGATCTTGGCAACAGACATAGTATACTTTATTACCATTACTGTACATATATACAGTAGTAGTAGTTCTACAACAAGCATTTGCATTCTGGGTAATCTCACAGTCCATAAAATAGGGAAACAAAAAGGTGTAATACAGTTTCATAGTCTAAACAAGTTTTAAAAAAATTGGGGAAAGGGAATTTATGTGACATTTTTTTTAAATAAAGAAGAAAGAACACAAGAAATACAGTAAAAAATATTCCATGCAGCTAAGTGTCCTTCACTCATATGACAGTAATTTGAAAAAAATACTTGTTAAAATAATTATGGTCAGAAGCAACTCTGGGAAGGACATCCCATACAGAAGCTGTTAGGGGAATATACAAGTTACTAGAAGAATTAGTTCTACAAGAATGGAATGGAAACAGTCAGGTTATGAACACTTTCTGAGGCTCCTATATCATTGGAAATGATGTCAGGAGGTCCATACTTAGGTACAGATTAAAAATGTTAGCAATGAGAAGCATGTGAGAAGACAATCACACGCACCTTTCTCAGCTGCAGAGGGTCCCCTTGCTGTGCCCTTGCCCTTGCTGGTCTTGGTAGCCTTTTCGTTAGTGAGGTCAGACGGGGCGGCGGGGCGGGGTGGGGAGGGCACGCCTGGAAAAGTGGCCGCCTTCAGTGTTGCTGGTGCGAGCCAGATGTCAGCCAGCCAGCCAGTCAGCGAACCAGTCAGCTAGTTTGTTTGGCTGCTGACTAACTCTTGCCAGCCAGCTGCTTGATCAGCTACAGAGCTAAACTGTCTGTTGGCCAGTCAACCAACCAACCAACCAGCCAGCCAGGCAGCCAGCCAATCAGCCGGCCAGTGTTCTCAGCGCCCCTTGTCAGCTCGACATGCAAGTTGCAATGAGTGGGCAGGTCAAGTAGCAAGCAGGTGCAGGGCAGTGGGTGGAAGGTCGGGCTGGGGTGGTGGCAGTGTGGTCACCGCTCTACTTATACCAAAGATGAGGAAGGCAGGGAGAGACATGGGGACTATGAAAGAGAGGAGGAGGCAAAGGAGCAGGACAAGGAGCAGGTGGATAGGAACAGCACTGGTAGTTGTAAGTGGTAGCCATAGTGCCCAGCAGATAGGTAAGTAGGTGGTGGTGGTAGTGGTGCTACTGCTGATATTAGTGGTGATGGTGGTGGTGGCAGCTGAAGGGGCTGAAGGGTGTGATGGCTATCTCAGCCTTCAATGCTGGATACCATATGGTTAAGATTCGTGCATCTTCAGTTCAGGTTATATATTGTAGTGTTGAGGTGTTCTGCTAATCGTGCTGGAGGTGGGGAACTATCTTCGGTGAGGAGGAGAGGAGAGAGAGAGGCGTGCTAAGAGCAGAAGAAGAAGAGGAGAAGGAAGAGAGATATGGAAAAGAAGAGGTGGAGACTGGCTTGGGGCTAATTATGCATTTTCATATTGTAAATCTGGACTTAAATATAAACATTCATTATTCATAAGTAACTTTCTATATTGTTTGTCAAAGATTCAACATTCATAATATATTATATAGCAATGTAATTATTATACACTATACACTATGTACAAAAATATATGTATATATATATATATATATAAATTAATGATTTACATATATATTTTATTGTAAAAGGGAATAAAGGAGGGTTAATTGATGGGAGAAGAGGGAAAAAGGGGGGAGGGGAGAATTTTGATGACTGACTCTTTAAAATGGTCAAATTTGAGAAGGGGAAGGGGGAAGGGGTCACAGCCTTTACTGAAAGTGGTGGAGAGTTACTAAAGGACAGAGCTGGCTGAAATGTAGGGGATGAAGATGTGTTGAAAAAGTGTTGCCATTCATGGTAAAGAGGATGTGTGCAGATAAGGATGAAGAATCTGGGTCATGTGAGTGGGGGCATGTATGGGATGGGTATTTAGAAGTGTAAGGGTAAGGGAGAGTGGAAGGTAATGTGATTGCTGGGTTGAGGGAAGGTGTGTGCCAGTAAAGGCAAGGAAGGGTGGAAGGGAAAGTGAGTGCAGGCATGGGGGAAGGAATGGGTAGGTAAATAATCAATGTGTGTGTGTGTGTAGGTAGGTAATGATAGTGCAAGGATTAGACAGAGAAGAAGAGAACAAACATAGGATCGATACAGTGTAGGTGTACTGTAGAAGTAAGGTAACAGTGGGACTAAGTGCTGGAGTGAGGATGAAGGTGGATGACAGAAAGTGTTAGAAATTGGATGAGGAAGAACTGATGGAAAAATAAGAGTAAGTATGGGATCAGAGATAAACATGAGAAAAGGAGGGTAGGGGTTCAATCAAGGAGTATATGTTGTATAGTAGCATGGTTTATTGGTTGATGTGAAACAGTGCGAACAAGTGCAATGTTTTTAAACACTGAATGTATGTGTATATGTTAAGGGAAGTAGGTGGCTTAAAAATTCCAAGCATGAAAGAGAAATGCATAAGGGATGAGGATCCAACAAGGGGTGTGTGAAGAAGACATCATGGGAGGATGAAATCAGCATGGGTGTAGGAGGAGACAGCAAGGGTCCACTGGATGATGATTCAATAAGGGTGGAGGAGTCATCAGCAAGGGAGGGAAAGGAGTCCATAAGGTTGGAAGAGTCAGCTTGGATTATGAAAGAGACAATAAGGGTGGAGGGGGTGAGTGACACTGATGGTGGTTAAGGAGTCAGCAGCAAATATGATGGAGGAGACAGTAAGGGAGGAGTCAGCGAGGGTGAAGGAGTCAGCGAGGATGGAGGAGGCAGTGGGGGGGCGCTCCAGGCGGACTCTCACCTCCTCCGTCTTGCCCCGGCGGACACTTTCTCTTGACTCTGGTGTAGCAGGACTCCCCCAGGCTCACGTCAGGCTGTGGGAGGGGTCCGGGCGTCAACGGGGGCTCCCCACGCTACACACAGGCAGGGACATCACATGAAGCACACACAAAACAATAAAGCAAACACAACTTGGAGAAATACTTGGGTAGAAAGGTAAAACAAAGAAATAAATTTATGAATTAATAAAAATAAATACATGTAATTACTATTCAAAATAATATTGTACTACAGTACACATAAAGGCAAACACAAGTCATTTAAAAACTGTGCTACAAAGGCAAAAAAATAACAATTCTGCAAAATAATTCAAAACTATATACAGTACAGTATATTCCATTACTAAAGAACCGAGAATAATTTAAACCAAAGGTGGCATCACACTGGGCTTTCTCTATTATAAATAAACAAGTTGATTGTTCTGTTTGCCACTGACATACAGGGAAACCAGAACTGTAGCTGGGAAGTTGGTTAAAGGAAGGAAAAGGTACCAGATTCTTGTCAGCTTTGTTGGATATATGTCTCCTCAAAATTAAATTAATATTGTTATGAACCACACTATAATTTTAAGTAAGTGATAACAAATCATAGCAGAAGCATAACTTCCAATACAAAATTTTGATAAATTACTGTTCTGTACTTAGCCTACATACACAGTGTAAATGTATTGATCAAACAAAATCATCATTCAGCACTATTTTCAGTCTTCTCTGACCAGCCAGCTGCAGTGACTTGTCAAATAACTCTACCTGTACTAGTGTTTGACTAACCAACCATAACAAAAAGCCAATTTTAAAAGACATTAGAAAAAACACATTAAAGCTTACCATACACAATACTCATGCCTTTTTTAATAAGACTAAAAATTTGAGGCAATTAACTAAAAATACTGCTACAATACAAAGTATAAACTAAAATGCAAAGAAAAAATATCATGCCTCTGAATATTACATTATACAGTATTCCACATTTTATTCTTCTGAATGTAATACTGTAATGCATAAACACAAAGTCATTAGCCTCTCAAAACAATGACTAACTTAGCAAGAGGGATGTTTGGTGATTAATAAACATGGCAAATAAACAGCCTATGACAAGATGCTTTAACTGATAATATTTACATTGCATGTTTTCAAAAGAACATGTGCGATGCCCAAGGTTGTGAGAAATATGAGCAGAAAATTTATAAAAGGTATTATACATGTTACCAGAAGTGCATGAAATTACAGTAATATAATATATTTAAAACTGAGGAATACAGGATATATGTTCATTGGCATTAAATCTGCTAAATCTTGTACAGTATATGTTTATGAAAAGAAATGTTGTATAGTTCTTTCTTACAGTGCGAAGGGAAAGTATATTCAGTGGAACAGTCAAGGCTGCATACAGTCTACACAAGAAGCAATCACATTTCCTATTTCTAATGCATGAATTGTTAACCATTACATACAGCACTACTGTGCACAGGAAATATTAACAATAAAATATAATAATACAAATCTGCATTTTGGACAACACAAACATGAACCAAGAAGAGTATTGATAATATGAGACTAAAATGGTAACACAAGCAACAAAAACTAATCATTTGGAAGACTGTGCATAACTTACACACTCTTCTGGTAATTAAATGCATGGACCGTACTGTGTGGTGTATATTTGTGCATTTGTGATGAAAACTACCAGATGGTATATATAAACTTCACATGAGTTCCCTCCAGCAAGTATGAGTGTGTATTTATATGCATGAAGTGAATTTGTCTGGGGTGTGAGTCATTTGCTTTGGCAAACTCAATAGAAAACTGACCGAGGGAAGGGGTGGAGGTGGGGGGGTCCTGCTCTCTCCGGGCATCCTGAAGGTGGCGTAGGGGGATATCTCATCATAGGAGCCCAGTGGAAGGGTTGAGGGGGTGTATGCCTCCAGAATCTCCAAACTGTGGCCTCTGAGCAGGGTCTCCGAGGTCAGGCCGGATTCTGGGGTCAGGTCATTGTGGATGTGGTTGGCTTCAGCTGTTGGCAGGGGAAGGCGATTTTAGATGAGAAGATCAATGTAGAGAAGGAAGGGACAGTAACATAGATCAGGGGATGACATACTATTGCAGGAGACTGGGGAGAGAGGACTCAGTTGAGGAGGAGACATCAAGGTAAGGAAGGAGAGATTTATATGGACAGGTAGGCAGATATATTTAGATATACATTGTACAATACTCCCTCGTTATCGACTGGGGATATGTTCTTAAGATGGCCATCGATAATAAAACTGTCGATACCGCATTACGGTATGTTAAATAAATGTACAGTGCTCCCCCAAGTAGGGGGTCCTTAACTAGAAGATTTCCAAGAAGAGTGGAACTGATTTTAAGGAAAAATTACCAAAATTAATGCATACAAACAAAGGAAGGTGTGTGCATGATTAAAAATTCAAAGAGTTTTGGTGATAACTAAACTCACCACCCCACTATTAACCCCACGCTCGGTTGATAAACTCGTGATAAGCCTAGCCCCTTATATAGTGAACAACTTTTCACCCTCCTGTTCCCTTGTTACATTCATGATAAGCCTAACCCCTTTATAGTAAACAACTTCTCAAAACGGGCCTTTTTCTTACTTTTAACACACATTCCTGTACTGTACATACATTTGTTATGGTGAAAAGTGCACGTGATTGTAAGAGAAAGTCACCAAGAATAATGAATAAAAACTAAGGAAATGTATTTGTATGCGTAGAAACTCATGGATTATTAGTGATACCTACACTTGTCAACCATCACCTTCACTCTTCACTCACTACACTTGCGCTATTAGACCTACCCTTTTAGAATGAACAACCATTCAAAACATACATTTTCCATACAATTGGCTCAAGTTTAGAATTATTTTTAGTCACAAAAGAGTACGGTAGAGTAAATCCGTTGGTAATAAAACCGTCGATAACGAGGTAGCAATGTACAGTATAAATAAAAACAATAGGAAAATAAAAGAGAGCCATAGAAACTTAACTTACCCTTGCATGTCTGAGTCATGGTACGGGACCGACGGCAGGTGTAAGCCAAGGCGACAAAGACTGCTAGCAGCACCAAGAGACATGCCACCACTACCGCAACCACCACATGGGAGTCCAAATACCAAGGCTGGGCCCCCATCGCCCCATGAATCATCAGACGTGGAGACAGTGTGGCTGGAAGGAGATGGTGGACATGGTGGATTATAAATTACTGTAGTTGATTTTGACTGGTAAAAAGAGCAAATGTGGGTGCTTAAAAGAACATGTGTTTTTGTGTGTGTAAGTATTTCCATGTATGAGCAATGTCTTGCACATTGCATTAGAGTATGTCAATTCTTATGAGTCTATTCATACCATAACAAATATCCCTAAAGGTACTTGTACTGTACCATTAGGAACAAAAGTATTATCATTTCTCTAGTTTGATTTAAAGTCCTAAGATTATTAATTGCTAAGTTGCCTCTTTTCATACACAAACAACCTTAAGATTCATGGACCTGAGAAGGCATTCTGCTCAATCTGTGACTCCATAGATCAACAAATAAACCATCAAACAAGAGAGGTAACAAGATCTTTTTACCAAGATTGAGCAGCTATTAGCCTACCTCCAAGATGCGTGAGTGTAGTGAAGGGGTAGGTGGCAATAGAGGACCCAGCAGAGTTGTGTGCAGTGATGCGGAGTGTGTAGTGTCGTGCAGGACGCAGGTCCAAAACCAGGTACTCACTTGTGTTATCCCATCTCACGTGGTTTGACACCAGTGTCCACGAACTCATTTCACGTTCCTGCCATGGCCATCAATACATTAGAGAATCTCAATGGTTCCAGATTTCTGACATGAGCAAATATAATCCACTTCAATTACAGTTCCAACAACACAAAACTACATTACTATTGTAATTAATAGTCATGTGACTGATATACAATATGTGTCATGCTACATAAGTGTAAAATATTCTCAAGGTACAAAATACTTTGGGTTCAATATCTGTCATGGGTAATACAGAACATCAACTTTGCTGCAATATTATACTTTTACATACCCAGCAATAAAATAACATCATTATGATAAAACAAGAAGAGTGCAAGGAAAAAGAGAGGAAGGCGAGTCAGGAAGAAATGAGATAAATAGACACTATTAGACAGCCATACCTTATATTCAACCACCATGGAAGTGATGGGACAACCACCATCCAGCCAGGCAGCCAAGTTGAGGGATATATAGGTCACATTGACCCGAAGTAACGAGGACTGGGCAGGAACCACTGGCTCTAAGGGGAGGTACAAGATTATGTATTGGTTGTTGTTGAAATATGTGACTTTATCAAACAAACAACTGAATTAATGGGATAACCTTACCCCAAAGTCATGCCTTGAAGGGAGTGTAATAGCTCTTTTGTGACTGGCCAGATTATAATAATATAAATTTTAATTAATCCTTGAACATTCCCTCCTCTGTACATACCCCTGCCAAGTGTCTTGGTGGGTATGGTGTCGCTTGGCTGTGAGACACCGACATGGTTGAAAGCACTGACGTATACCTGGTAGCGGGTACCACACTGGAGACCCGTTAGGGTGTATGAGTCAGCATCTGCTGGCACTTCCACTTGTCTCCACTCTCCAAATTCACGCTTCTCATTGAGGTAGTAGCCTGCTGAAAGGTGCAAAATGACATTTCCAGAAATACAAATCCTAAAGTGGGTTCATTAAATCTCAATTCCATTCATTTGGATACTTCATAAAGGGCTGAGGTAATTATCTATTGTATTTTCCATTGCATTCTGATTTGACAAGTATTATACAGCAAATATATACAGTGAGTACAAAGAAAATCACAGTAGTATCGTTATTATTATTATATTCTTATTGTTACAGTCTAATTACTGTTATTGCATGACACGAGGCCAGCCACATACTCTCCACCAACACCAGCAGCAAAATGACTGCAGCTGAAACAGAACCATATGGTCTCTCACCAAGGATTGGGGCACCACCAGCACTAGGGGAGCGCCATCTGACAGTGAGGGTGGAAGCTGTCACGTCAGACACATATACGAGTGGAGGCGACGGCGGTACTGCAGGGCACAGCAAGGGAGTGTCAGTGTTAAGAGATGCATATGCACTTGATACAGCTGTTATACAAATACTATATTACAATATACTGTGAATACTACTGTGTGTGGTAACTCATCCCTAATACCTACTGTGCAAAATTTATGTGTCCTTGTGATGTATTTGAGCATATGCAAATTTTATTTATGGAAAGAGTTTACTGTAAGTTGGTTTTGGACTTCTATTATGTTTTCTAGGCTTAATATATATCTAAAAATTCAAGAGTGTTTTTGATGTACTGTAGTGTAGTGGTTAATGTGAGGAATAAACAAGTACAGCATAGTACTATATCTAGTAATGGTACTGATATTGTACTTGCACTGTGCAATGTTTTTGAACAGCAAATTACTATACAATATTAGAAATATAACTAAGAGGATTCAGTGTAGTAGTATAACTATCCTGTAATCACCAGACCTAAGAACAATTACATAATATTCCTTAGTTATTATAATTCTCTTCATTTTGGTAGAAACCAGTAATAGTTTCATTCGTAGAATATATACTCACCTCCCTGATCCCTGGAGGCTGCATGCAAAAGACAGAGAGAGAGTGATACAAGAGGGCAGGGCAGGCCAGGTAGGGCCACCCAACCAAGCTGAAACAGTGGTCAAGAATTCCGTAAACATTCACGGAAAAGCCTGACTATTATTAGCCATTATGCATCTTTGCCCAGTGCAAAACAAAGGATTATAAACTTAGGACTCAATATTCAGGCAAGATATCTTTATATAAGCCTTTATTTAAGTGTACAGGCAGGATGTCTTTATATAAGTCTTTATTTAAATATTCAGGCAAGCTTTCTCTATACAGTACATGTACAGTAAAATCTCACATCTCGTCAATTCAAATGGTTGAACGGTGGCGAGATTAGGGACTCGATGGCGAGAGTTGCGATTTCGGGGGAGGTGGCAAGAAGCAAAATGGTGAGATGAAAGTTGGCGAGATGTGAGACTTTACTGTATTAGCCTTTATTTAGTTATGACTTAATGCATGTTAAACAAGCTGCCTTTAAACTCTCAGTGACCAGATAATTTATTATCCAACATGGATTTCATTAATCATGCTCTCATTCTAAATTCATGCTAATTTCATATTCAACCATTACTGTTACAAGATTGTGATGACATGTAATGGTAGCTGAAGATATACAGAACAGTATTATTAAATGGAAATATTGTACTGTATGAGTGAATACAGTACTGTATAATTATACAGTATAAGTAAGGAGTAATGTTAATATTAATGAATCTGATTAACACTCCAGCAATTTGAGCTAATAAAGAAGAAAGGTACAGTAGTGAGGCAGGTGGAGACAGACAGACAAACAGGCCAGCAGGAGGAGGAAGAGGTGGAGGCAAGTGTTATAAAGATATTGTTAATATTAATAATACAATGGTAAAAAAGGATGATGCTGGAATAAGGAAGATGAGGCAACACAAAACTTCTTTTAGGCCAATGTCGGATATTGTGCTGCAGTTTTATTAAGCTTTTGGGCAAGATTTTGGACTCAAAACGTTACCATACAGTATCATAATTAACAATCAACATTAGTGACTTAGTACTAAAATCCCTTTAATCACAAGATATTGTAACTTTAATATCTTTTGTTCTGGCTATCTCAATCAGTTATAATTAACCAAACAAAAAACTATTTAAAAATCCATCAAGGAAATTATGTACAATGATATTATGAAACTGTTTTTAAAGAATTTCTACCTGTCAGAATATATTGTGCTGTAAATGATGCATGAAATTTTGGAAACCTGAATGTGGCCATTGTGACAACCTACCCTGAACAGTGACGGAGTAGGTGATAGCGTCGGAGCCATAAAGGTTGGTGGTGGTACAGGTATAGTTGCCAGCATCCGTGCCTTTCACGTCAGTCACAACCAGGCTCCCATCATGGTACTCTTTTACCCGACTCTGTCCTCGGGTCACACCCTTCCCACTGATAAGAAGAAAATGGAAATGATGGTTGAGGAAAAGCGTGGAAAGCACAATGAGGTTTATCACAAAATTATATCTTCTTAAGAATATCAAGCATCCTTACTAAAACGTACTGTGCTGTATAAGTGGATGTAATGCATTTGTGATGTATTAATTAAAAAAATGCAGCTGAAAGAAAACAAAGGTCTTGGAACACCTATAAAAAAGCTTTTTGGTAATCTGGAAAAGGCCAAGGAAGGATGACAATGGTAAAGGTGAGAATATTCACTTTACATTATGCACAATATGGATATCTAGGAATATAGTATATGGCACAGAGTCAATACCCACTGTACTCTATGGCCTAAAAATATCTACAGTATGGAGGATAACTATGGATGATTAAACTGCAGTTCATTTGGATGTCTAATGTACTCTCTGTGTGCACATAGTTCAGCATGTGATCATTACCATACTGTACCTACACATCACTTATGCTGGATTAAAAATATCAATGATTCTGAAAGAGATGATCATACATAATTTATAGAGTACAGTTTAAGCAAAAAAAAAGAACCAATACACTGAATCAGTGACAAATACAAAATGTTCTTCAACTGATTATAAGCATGCATATACTGTACACTAAGATAGTACAGGACTCACTTGTGAGGAATGACTATTATTAGCACAGCTGAAACAATTTTACAAAAAATAACAGACACTGCAAGCTCCATCAAGCAGTTGGTGAAGGAATAAAACTACAGACTAACTTTAATGCAATAAATGCAATAAAGGACCAGACCAATTGGGAAATCTTAATACTCACTTGAATGTCCAGATACGTGTGGGTGTCGGTCGCCCCACCACCCGGCAAGCAAGACGTAGTTCCTCCCCCCACACTGTAATCTGTGTATACTTGCATCAGTATCTGTTGTAGGACACTTCTACATTACACTACAACATGCAAAGAGAAAATATATAGAAGAAATAAATAATCATAAAATTCAACAAGCAGTTCTGTGGCAAAGGAGAGGGCAGACTAGTAAGTACATAGAGCAAATCTTGAAAGATAAGCTACATGTTTATATTTCTTCATGACATCAGAACAGGAGGCTTTAAGTCATGAACTCACTGTCTTGTCTGAGAAGGATGCTATGGCAGCTGGAGCCTCATGCACAGGGCGCTGTGTGACACGGCTCCCAGGTGGTCCTTCTCCAACCCTGGTTGCTGCTACCACACTGAACCCAAAGGAAGTGTCGCTGGTCAGACCGCCCACTAGGTACTGACGTTCTGTGCCAGACACCACCCATGACCGTCCCAGCCCACTCTCTACACCCAAACTGTTGCTCTCCCACGATGATCCACGACTGCGCACCGGTCCACTTGCCATCCATGTACTGCCCACATCTGTTTCCTGTACAACAAAACAGTAATCTAATGGATATTGTGCAAAAATATTATATTAAATTAAAATGAGCAGGCCACAGT
The DNA here is from genome assembly GCA_034508575.1 of Petrolisthes manimaculis. Lineage (NCBI taxonomy): Eukaryota > Metazoa > Arthropoda > Malacostraca > Decapoda > Porcellanidae > Petrolisthes > Petrolisthes manimaculis. The sequence continues at coordinate 23,023 of JAWZYT010003904.1, read as the reverse complement.
AGCCTAGCCTCAGGCCCCTATACCCCTGAGTGGGGTAATATAGGACATAGATGTTGCTGTTGACAATATCAGACCCTAATCATCAGGGTATTAATGGCAGCTAAACATACATGTAAAAATGCTTGGGTAGATGTGTGAATAAATATAACAATTTATTAAAGTAATGTACTGAAAATATTGGTGATAATAAAGGTGACTGTAACTTGGGCAAGTGACAAAATTTATGCTGATGAAAGATATTATTTTCTAATTGTTAGTGCCAGCATTGCAGTTAATTTGGAAGGCTACACTAACCTGAGAATCGAGGTGGACAGTATACTTAGTAATGACTCCGTTGGGGGCTTTGGGTGGTCGCCAAGCCACTAGCACACTCTGACCATCCACTGCCAAGGCCTTCACTGACTCCACTGGGCCAGGCACTGTACAAACACACATGTTAGAAGTAAACACAGACACAAATCTTAGAGACACTTTATACACATAGGTCTGGTATTCTGCACACACACACAAACAGGTTATGAGCACTTTATATACTGTATACTGTAAAGTATGTCACGAGTCAGTTGTGACTCGTGGCATAATGATAAATGATAATAACGTAGCATAGGGATAGGGCTTGATTGATCAGGCGGTGTATACATTGTCCACTGATCTAGCTAGCTTAGGAAATTTCCGCTAGTAGTAGGTTTGGTAGTTATACTGACCACAGCGTCCCCTCCAACCGGAATTGAGATATAAAGGGAATAATTACCGGTAACCCTGCTGACGTTTCGTTGAGCCAACACAACGATAGTCCTCTAATAAGCCTGGGTAAGGTAAGTTACATCACTTACTTAATTAAATATTATAATAAAATTTTTAATTAATTGTTCACACAGTACATGATTTAAATCCCTGCACAAACACAGTTTATGGGCATTATCCCTTTCTATATTCTAATCCCTCCCCTCTGACTGTTTTTTTCTCCAGTACTCACCATCTTCCTGAGTGATACAATGGATGGGTGATGACCTAACTCCATGGCCTCTCCTGGTATAGGCAGCCACACTGATGCTATAATTGGTGTACCGGGAGAGACCAGCCAGGGTGGTTGAGAGGCTCCCTACACTCTTCTCCCGCACATCGTCTGGGTCTGGGGAAGAAAGAGAACAAAACCGAAGCTACAGGTAGTGAATGTGAGGGTAGGCAGGTTACTGGTTCTTTCAGGCTAGTTAACAGATATTTTGTGTAGTTTCCAACTGTTAGTGCATTTCTCAAGCGTTGCATTGGGTTTGTTATATACAGTTTAATTGTAATTCTTCTTTTACATACACTAGCTGATTACCATATTTTGACATTCAAGCACCTTTTGAGTACTATAAGTCCTAGTGTTTTGAAAATGCAGATAACTCATCTTTCATTTGAATTGATGCCTCTTTCCTTCATGAAAACTCCCATTAAAAGCTGGCCAGGGTAAAATGGTATATTGTACTGCAATTAACCATGTATACCTTGGTCTCATATAGAACATGTTCACATAGAATGATTTTTGTATAGAATGAGTAACCAAAATATTAGTTTAAAATTATTTTACAAAACGATTGCATCAATATAAAACGGGTGGCGAAAATATGTGAAGCAAATCCGAGGAGTTCTTATACAAAACGAGCGAATTCATAATGAATGTGCCAGGAAATTATATCACTGGCATCTGCACAGTGTGAGTGAGTGTGTTTCCGCCACTTCTCCCATTCCTTCCCCCTACCCAGTGTTGCCAGGTTCAAGGAAATTTCTCTGTTTTAGGGAATTTTGAAATCCACACAGGGAAATTATATAAAGATTGTTAAAAAATGAATAGGGAAAGTCTTACCAGAAGAAATATAAAAAAGACCATCAATGTTCAAAAGTAAACAGGGAATTATTGAGGCATAAAAGGAAATTCTAAAGTTGAAGTTAGGGAAATTTCATTAAGCAGACCTGGCAATACTGCCCCTACCCTCAGCCTGCGTTGTGTGCGACTCGCTCGTTTTTAGTGATTATGAGTTAACCACCAGCTTCAACGCTCAGTTATGCCAGGTCGTGTATCTACAAAATGGAAGGCCATATTCTTTGATATAAAGAAGGAAGTTATTTCTCGGAAAGAGAAATTTTTGGGAGACTGCACAACATAAAACCTTTATGTATCATAATTTTTTTACCAATGGTATTATCCTTTTGAGTACTGTATATGAAATATTAATGATTAATATAATTTGACATAGGTTGCAAAAAAATACTTAAATTGGCAATGAATATCATCTTACAGGGAGAATGGGCTGATTGAGTTGTGTAGACTTACGGAAGAAGCGTGTTGGATGAACTGGTCTGTAGATGACTTTGTAACCCTGGAGAACTCCATGGACGGCAGCAGGAGGTGGAGGGGTCCAACGCAATAGGAGAGAGGTGGAGGAAAGGCTACTGCACTGTATCTCTTCAGGTGCTTCACTCGGTACTGGAAAAGGAAAAGTGAGGGCAAATCACAAGGGGTTGCTATTCTGACAGGAGGGTATAGTTGTCTTGCAACTGTAATTGTTATGATGGAGATTGTTGTTCTATAGCTAATGTGCCTAATTATTCTGTAGAAGTTAGGTTGTACTCCTGAGTGTGACCAGCTAGCTCAGAATATACCTAAACCAGATCATAACATTTCCAAAATTATATTTTGACTGAACTAACATTCTTTTTTCTAATGTACAAGTACAGTACTGCACTTATTTCACTCCACAGTACTATAATAAACTCTTCTACTGCCCTTTGATGGTTCAAAGTATCCTTTACTGTCCTGATGGGTCCCTTGTTACTGTCACAGCTCCATTTCGTGCCTGCAAGCATCCACTAGTACCCCAAGTAAACCAAGACATTCTCCTGTTTCCTCTGGCTACATGAAGTATCACCAGGTTATCCTTGACATGTAAATTACTCAGAAGTGTTCCAGGAATCTCCTGGTGCGTCATGTAACTCACCATCCTCCTCAGTAGTTGCTGTCAGGGGAGGTGTTCTAGGGCCAGCACCAGCAGTGTTGAAAGCCTGGACAGTCACCAGGTAAGAAGTGAACTTGCGCAGATCATTTAGCATAGCTTCAGGGCGGTAAATAGCAGCAGCAGAGGGTTCCAGGTTGTGGTAGTGGTATGGTTCTGATGAATTGGCCACTTTGTATCCCACATAATATCCCAGTCCTGGCCGCTGTCTGTGGCTTGATCCCTCAGGTGCCTGCATGGCACCAGAGAAATATGGGATGAGAAAAGGGTTTAGTGAGTGGGTAGAAAAATAGCCATACTGTATTAAAGAGAGTGGCCAAGTGGTTGTGGAGTGAAGTGGTTTAGTCGGTGAGGAGACAAGTACTCCGGTAGAATCACATGAAATTTGGCAAGTTAATGAAGTAATAAAGTCATCAAGTATAAGCATACGATATGTACTAAGAATTTTGTATCAATAAAGACAAATTTTACAATGAGATGTATATGTGAGGGAAAAGGATGTATGAGGTGACTGACCTGCCATGTGACTCTAAGACTTGTGGAGGAGGCAGGCACCACCCTCACATTGGTTGGAGGCAGTGTAGGTGGCTCATGTGCAGTGGACACTCGTACCTCCTGGCTGGGAGGTGATGAACCCACAGAGTTCACAGCCACAATCCGCACCAAGTAGACATGTGCTGGGGCAAGGTTGGGTACTTGGGCCCATGTGGCTCCCACTTCCACTGCTCGCACTTGACCCAGGCTCATCCACGAGTCTGTACAACAAAAACAACCGATGGATAGATATAAGTTTATTGACTCAGTTATTTTTACAATTTCATTATGCAACATGCAACATACAACAATATGTTAAGGGTTTATTGTCCAAAATTTGAAATGGATTAGAGAAAATTATATCATGAAAGACACTAAAAAAACAACAACTAAATACTAGAGCTGCTAAATACTGGGTCATTTTATTTAAAGATAGATAATTCATCGTAATGGATTGGGTATGGAAAATATAACTGGACACCTACATTACTATTGATTCATATACAGTAAAGTAAACTTGGTGTGAATTTACGAAGTGGGCATTTCTAATAACACAGAAATTAGCTGCCTTATTTATAAAGTGAATTAATTTTTACAGTACAGTACTGCTTAATTCTTTTAATCTATAATGTTCCAGTAATGAGTCCCAGTAACCAGCTACCCACCCGTGTTGTTAATGATTAGGATGCGGTAAAGAGTGATGGGAGAGTTTCCGTCATGTGATGGTGCAGCCCAGGTCAAGTTAATGGCCCGGGACCCACTACCCACCACTCGAGGGGCTCCAGGGGGACCTGCAACCTCTGTATAGGGAGACAAACACAAAGAAGGTAATGGCTGCTAAAGTTTACCTATGTAAGTTAAAGCTTAGTACAGTATGTTCAAATTTCTGTACCTTAAGTAATGCTTTACTTAATATTGTTCAATATTGTAATATAGCTTAATAACTACCAGAAAATACTTTGTCATCATCAGTCACCCATTATCCATTACTTCCCACCTTGGACAACAAGGTTGAACTTTTTGGTGTCATTGCCGTAGACATTGGAGGCGAGGCAAGTGAAGGTGCGAGAGTCATGGCGAGTTTTGGTGGACACTGTCAGCACCGACCTGAAGCCCTCACCCTCCCCTTCCATTAACTCCTCCATATCTCCCACAGAGTTCCCATCAGCACGCAAAGAGCCATCCTTGGAGGTAGCAGTGGAGGCATTGATGATAGTCTCCTTGATGGATATACCTTTGTGGCTACCATCACTGATCTGCAATATATAAGCAATATGCAAGCCATAATGACTTGAAGAACAGTCAAAAACACAAAAGTTGTCTCTTTAAGTAGCTGTATGTTCTAACATACATGAGCATAATATAATAATTTATTTATAAAATAATAATTACGGAAAGATGTGATGGATGCAAAAGTAGTGAGAGGAATGGTTCAATGCTCTGACCATTTTGCGGTCTTGGTAAGGATTAAGGTCAAGGTTAAGTGGGAGTACTGTAGGAGGGATGAAGGGGGGAACAAGAGGGAAGTGGTAAGTGGAAGATTGAATGACATCAAGCATAGAGTGTTCAGGGTGTACAGGGAGAATTAGGAAGGGAAGAAGCTAAGAAAGCATTAGGAAAGTTGAAGATGGGAAAGGCACCGGGGATGGATGGGATAACTGCTGAAATGTTAAAATGTGGGTGGGAGGTAGTGGTGGAGTGAATGGTGCTTATATGCACATTGGCTTGGATACAAGGAGAGGTGCCAGAGGATTGGAGGAGAGCCATAATTGTGCCTTTGTATAAGTGGAAGGGGAGTAAGGAGGAGCGTGGTAGCTAGAGGGGAATAAACCTTCTTAGTGTACCTGGGAAGGTTCTTACTGAAAGACTGTTTGAAGTAACAGGGAATAAAGTTAGTGAGGAGCAGGGAGGGTTCAGAAAGGGTAGAGGTTGTGTCGACCAGATATTTGCATTAAAATCAATAGTAGAGAAATACAGTATATTGGGAAGGGTAGGAAGTTGTACAGTATGATGCCTTCATGGACTTGGAGAAGGCATACAATAGGGTTGTTAGGAGAGCTATGACAGAAGTGTTGAGGATTTATGGTATTGGGGGGTATTTGCTGAAAGGCATTGAGGCCCCGGGAGAACATCAACAACAACAACCTACCCGCTCTGGTGGGTCTCCAGTAATCCAAATAGTGGTGATGGGCAGGTCTCCTCTTGCCTCACAGATCAATTTTGCTTGCCTTCCTCCTGTCACTGTAACATTCTCCTCCCTTTCCTCAAACTGTGGTGGAACTGTGGAAGGATTAGGTGTTACAATCTTTTGGCAGCTCAACATCTACTTGTAGAAAATTAATATACTGTTCAGTGTATTTCACCTAAGATTTGATACAGTACTGACATGAGGACTAGCAAAATACAGTGTACGTATTTCTGTATACATTTCTTCTACCATAACTAGTCCATTTTTCTTCCTCTCTTTTCTCCCTAATGTCCTTCCCTATCCCTCTGACATACCCTTGACGGTGACTGTGATAGACTTGGAGAGGTCGGGTCTGACACCATTGGAGGCCGAGCAGAGGAACTTGCCACCCTGGTGCCGCCTCACTCCTTCCACCACCAGACTGCTGTTGGTCTCCACCCTGCATGGTACAGTATAAATATTTTTACATTCCTATACTAATTGTTGTGATTTCTTTTCTTTTTCAGTCACTACTACTGTACTGCATTATCAGTGCTCAGACATGTCCATGGTTCTGAGAGCTACCTTCTCAGTTCAGTTAAAAGAGACTAAAATTTAAAAAAAGTTCTGGTTAAATTCTTATGATGTTGCCTTATTACAGTGCTGTATTAATGCCAACAGACAGCAAAAGGTACAGTTGCTTCCAATAATTTCGAGACACTACCTGCTCGAGTCTAGCAGGTATATAGAGTGTCTCAAAATTTTGGGAAGCAACAGTATCAGTACACACAATGGACAACAATGTATGAATGTGAACCATGATGCTGATTTTGTTTATGTCTGTCATGTTTCCCGACAAGCTCACCTTACATTGTCCCCCAGCGTGGTAATGGGGCGGTATTGCCTGGGTACTGCCCCTCCCTCTGCTCGCCTCCAGGTGATGGTAGGGGGGGGAGAGCCGTGGGCAGCACAGGGCAGCATCAGGTCAGCACCCACCACCACTGAAGCATCTTGGGGTTCTGATTTCCATGAAGGTGCCACTGTAAGGAAAATTTAATAATGTATGTAAAGTATATAAATATTGTAATTCTTCCTATGCTTTACTTCTCAGTCTTTATACAGTATTATTATTCAGTGGCTGACACATTTGGAAAAAGTTCTCTTTTATATATCAGGTTCCACACAGATTTTACATAATTTCTGTACCATTGCTCCCATTTCTCTCCCAGCCACTTTCACTTTCTTTATCTACTTGCCTACCATCACCCTCTGTCCCTATTAACACTCACTACCTTCCTTCTCATCACGTACCCATGACAACCAGATTGACACTTTTGGTATCCGAGGCAACAGCATTGGTGGCCGTACAAGTGTAGGTGCCTCCCTCTTCCTCCTTCAGTGATGTAAACAACAGCACACTCGTCTGCTCATCCAGGGACCTACACTCAAGATGTTACACAATTAGTATAAGTCTATGTCATCAAAAAATAATCTTTGGTAATGTGAAGTCATTCTGTATCTAAATGAGATAAATTGAAGAATTAAATTACTTTTAATTTTTTATGATCTCTGGACAGTATCCCTTGCTGAAATACTAATCAAGGAGAACAAGATTACATAATAATAAGTACAGCATCAGATCAAAACAAATTAGTTCCAGACCTGACAGAGATGGTGGGTCCTGGTGAAATTGGTCTGCCTTCATAGGTCCAGGTGAAGGACAGGGGCAGGTCACCACGCACCACCACACACATGATCCGGGCAGGGGAATTTGCTGGGAACCCTGATGTTATTGAGATCATCCGCTCATCAATCTTTGGCGGAACTGGCAAGGGGGAAAACTGGGTCAGTGGTACTGCATAATAATTCACAAAAATTATGATATATATTTTTTTTTTTCATACACAACTTATGGAATGCTCATACTGACTGACTGCATTGTCATATTTTGTATAACTTGACCAGCAGCAAAATGAAAAAAAAAATTGTGTGGAGGAAATGTAAAACGAAAATGTAGATAAGGTACAGTAGCAAACACATGAAACAAACAAGCTTTAAACTGGCCATTTATCAAGAACAGAATAGAACATACAACGTCTCATTCTACCCAATGCTTAATGACGGGCCAGGCCAGTTTCAGGTGTGTTGGTTTAACAAGTAAACAACAACATGTACAGTACCAGTTTTTGACCTACCATCTGACTCAATATGAATACCACAAACCTAAATACTAACTCTGGACTTGACCGTGTTGTGTAGGTACTGACCCATGACGTTGACCTGTAGGTTGGCCCGGGCTGTGTTGCGACCGGCCGAGGCCACACAAGTGTACTGGCCCCCGTCAGCCTCACGCGACACCTGGTGCACGTGTAGGGTACCATTGGCATGTACCTCCTGCCTCTCAGACACCGGCAGCACCACACCTACAAATACACAACAAATAATGTCACAAGATAAAAGAAAATAATGTCACAAGATAAAAAAATATAATGTCACAAAATAGAACCTTCGTTTAACTCTGTAACATAAGATACAAAATCCAAATTAATTCAAAATGACTGAGAAGTTACAGTTATATTTGGTGCCATATGCTATTATTAAACAAAGATTGTACTGTACATACTTTCTGTTGCTATTCATCATTTAATCATAGAATGGAATGGATAAAGTGTTTCAATATCTGAATGTGTTCTAGGTAGATAAGCACACCTTTAAAAAATATATATATATAGCAACAAAATTACATCCTATACGTTACCCATGGATCATCTCATCCACATAAATATTATAATTTCATAAACATGGTCTAGGTTGGATAGAAGGAGTAACAAGCCTAAAACTTAAACAAGGTTATTTACAAAGTACAATGCCTAAAATATTTTTTTTCTTGTTACACTACCTATCACAGTATTTAGAAAAGTCTATATTTAATATATCTATATTCAAGAAAACTAAACAAAAAATTAGCAATACAGTTATCCATCAAAAATTACATTAATTTTCTAATCTTTTGGATGATGATGATGATTATTGATCCAACAGACAGATTTAACTTTTTCTCTGTTTTAACCTTTTGCACTCACCATTCTTCTCCCAATAGATGGAGTCGATGGGAAAGCCTGCCACAATACAGTTGAAGGTTGCTGTCTTTCCCGCCACAACACTCGTAGGTTGAAAGGGTCTGATGGTGGGAGGACCTCTGACGTCAAGCCTGCCAGTGTGTTCAGCCTGACCAGCCCTGTTTCTAGCCAGGCACGACCACATCCCCCCGTCCTCCACCCTCACTGTTGTAATGTTGATCAGACTCTCTACCTGGTCCCCGTCAACCTGTAGACAGAGATAGGGAGCGTCAAGAATGAGAAATGAGAGAGAGGGTTATTAGATGTGAAGAAAATGGTGAATTAGTCAATTTTAATTTTCTTTCTTATAATTAGGGAAAGGGTTGGAAGGGGAGTAAATGTGAATGAAAGGGGGGAATAAAAGGAGTACAGCAGGAAGGAAGGGTGTATGGGGGTGACAAAATAAAAAATATATATATACTAAAAAATAACTAAATAAACGACTGAGATTGGGAAAAAAGCAGGGGGCATAAAGGGAAGGAAAGAAGGGGAATGAAGAGGAAGACAAAAACGAATAGAAAGGAAAGGGTGCATGCTGTTAACAGAATGGGATTGGTGGTGGGGATAAAGGTAAGGTGTGTGTGTGTGTGTGTGTGAAAGGGGAAGGGCTGAAGGGATGAGTAAGTGAGAGGGGTCAGAACAAGGCACACGTCGAAAGCCACAGAGGGGAGTGGTGGTGTGTCCATAATACAAACTGAAGAGTGTACAGTGTAGGGTCAGAGAGAGAGAGAGCTAAGAGCACACACACACACACACACACACAGATGGAAAGGGAAGGGCAGAGAGGGACTGTGACAGGCAGGTGTGGTGAGGATGAGATAAGTAATAATATGGAACAATACAAAGGACCTCAATTAAGGGTGTATTGGTTCAGTACTCTCTGGCTATTGTTATTATCATGTCTATGTTTTTGTTACTAATTGATGATAATGATGATGATGACGGAGTTGTTGTTGTTGTTGTTGTTGTTTTTGTTTTTGTTGCTGAATGATGCTGCTTATGTTGACGGTGTTGTTGTTAATGATGCTGCTGTTGTTGTTGTTCTTGATGCTGAACGATGATGCGGATAATGATGGCGGTGTTGTTATTATTGTCGTGGTTATTTCTGCTGGTGGTGATATTATTTTCAATAGTATAATAATAAGGTATCGTATTTACGTTATAGATAATATTTTATTAACGCTTGTACACTCTCTTCATTACATGTGCTCGAAGTGATCGTACTGTATGTAGATTTTATTATTTTTATTATTATTATTATTAATATTATTATTATTATTATACTGTTCCTAGCTTTTCAATCGTTGTGCTATATGTGTGTGTGTGTGTGTTCATTTTTTACCCGACTATTGACACTGCCGACAGACAGACGCCACCTCTGTTAATATGGTTACCAATGTTTGTGTCCCCACTTAACCTCTTACACAAAGCCTACATGGGGGAGGGAGGAGGTGCAGAGGTTATTACTTTATGGATTCACTAACTTTATATGTATGTATGTATGTATTCATGTATCTCCTGTATTTGCTGTATCTCCATATGCCGACCTGTTCCGTTCCATAGTCAAGCAGGATGAAGGGTAGATAGAGCTCAGCAGAGTGGCTTTCTGTCCGTACTCTCTAATCTGTTGCTGTTTGGTGCACTGGTCGGTCGGACGGTTATACAAACGGAATTTAACGGCCCCGTATTTAAATTTGAAACGGATCCGGTATACTTCATATATATTCTGTGTGTGTGTGTCATTAATCTCAGTGGAATATAAAAAATGGGGTGGGGGTTGGGGAGGAGGAGAGGTAGGGAGGTGAGGGGAGTGGAGGGATAGATATCGACTTGAGGTGAGGGAGGTGAGGGAGGAATAGGGAGGAATAGGGAGGTGAAGGAAGGGAGGAGTAGGGAGGTGAGGGGAGGAACAGAGAACTAAGCAGGAAAAACTCTCTCTCTCTCTCACCCTGTGGTCGACTTGCACCCTGGGGTCTGCAGTGGCTGAGGGGAGGCCACGTAGGCTCCAGGTGACGTCAGGTGCAGGTGAGCCTTGTATGGTACAGGTGAGGGTGACGGAGGCCCCTGGAGACACCACCTGAGGACCACTAGCGTCAACCAACTGCGGCGCCGCGTCTGGAGGAAGAAGAAGAAGGATGTGGATGAGTGTCTGGAGGAGGAGGAAGTGGATGAGTGTTTAGGGGAGTGAGGGAGAAGTGGTGGAGGAAAATGGATGTGGATGAGTGTCTGGTGGAGTGAGGGAGAAGTAGATGGAATGAAGAAGGTGTGGGAAGAAGGGTGAAGGCTAGCAGAATGAAGGGCCTACTGGAGGAGAGGGAAGGGAACCACATGTATTGCCTGATGGGATGGCCTGTACGAACCTCATTAGTGGGTGGAGGAGGAAGAAGAGGAGGAGGAGGAGGACGAGGAAGAAGAGGAGGAAGAAGAAGAGGAGGAAGAAGAGGAGGAGGAGGAGGAAGAAGAGGAGGAGGAAGAAGAGGAGGAGGTGGAGCTTCTGTGGTAGCAATTATACAGTAGTCAGTTGGTTGGTGGCCAGATAAATTAATGTAATATACTGTACTGTAGGTGATTGTGGTAGTGTAGGTGCTGTAGATGGTTGTTGTGGTGATTGTGGTTGTTGTGGTGATTGTGGTAGTGGTACAGTAGTAGGTGCATGCGGTGATTGTGGTAGACGTAGTGTATCTGGTAGTTGGTTGATGGTGGTGGTGATTGTAGTAGGGGGGGGGGTGTTTCTTTGTAGTGGTAAGTGCATGTGGTAATAGTGGTGGTAGTGGTGGTAAATGTAGTGTGTCTGGTAGTGATGGTGGTATCTGTATAGGGTAGGTAGGTAGGTATAGGTAGTGAATGGGTAATGGTGTGAAATATTTAATGAGCTTTATAAGAGCATCAGATTGTTTACTAATGGGATATACATATTGTACTTATTATAGGCACGGCGAGGCACTATTATATCAGTGGTTAATGAAGGGTTGGGGAGGGGGGGGGGTCGTGGATGGGGGTTTGGGGAGGGGTGGTGTGGTGGGAGATTGGGGAGGGGTGCCAGTGGTGTATGGGGAAGGGTGGTAGAGGGGAAAGGGGTGATAAATGGTGGTCGAGGAATGGGGTAAAAGAGGAAAGAATGGATGAGGGTGGAATGGATGTATAGGAGAGACAGAAGGAAGGTTGAAGAAGGGAAAGTGACCAAGAAGAGTAGAGGTCGGGAGGAGGGGGGAAGGAGGGGGGGAGTGCGCGGGTATAGGGGTAGGGGAGAGGGGTGGTGGTGGTCGGAAAGGGGGTAGTGATTGGGGAAGGGGAAGGGGGAGGTAGTTAAAGAGGAACCTTAGGGACTAAATTGAGTTATTGTGGTAATTAATGGTAAATGGGTCTTTAAGTGAGTATTCTGATGGTGCTGTTGCTGTTGCTGGTGGTGGTGGTGGTAGTGATTGTACTTTGTGGTAGTTGTGGTTATGCTAGTTGAGTTTGTAGTAGTAGTAGTAGTAGTAGTAGTAGTAGTAGTAGTAGTAGTAGTAGTAGTAGTACTTGTTGTTGTTGTAACAGTAGTAATAGTTGTTATTTAACAGTAGTAGTAACATAGTAGTTGTTGTTGTTGTTGTAACAGTAGTAATAGTTGTCGTTGTATGCATGTATGTATGTATGTATGTATAGTGCAGTGGTTGGAGTTTGTACAGTAGTTGTGGTATGGGGTTTGCAGCTGTGAAGAGTCTTATTTATTGGGACATGCAGCAGTGGAGAGAGTTTATGTTCCAGTTGTGTGTGTGTGTGTGTGTGTGTGTGTGTGTGTGTGTGTGTGTGTGTGAGGCCTGCAGTAGTGGAGTGGAAGGGAGTGTAGTTGTGGAGTGGAAGGGAGTGTAGTTGTGGAGTGGAAATGTCTATAGTTAGCTGTGAAGTGAGAGTAGTCAGTCGGTCATCAATGCATGTCAAGAGAAAATACCATAAAAAATAAACCCAGGAAAAGTAACTTCAAAACACAGCTAGACAGCGCGAAAAAAAAGGAGAAATAAAACCCTTAAAAAACACAGAAGAAACTAGTGTACAAAAATTAAAGGATACAAAGACGAGAAGTGAACAGATAGAGAGAGAAAGATCAAAGGGAAAGAACAAACAAAGGAGGAGGAGGAGGAGGAGGAGGAGGAGGGAGGCTGAGTTAAAGACAAGAAGAACAAAGAATGAACATGGAGAAAGAAGGGGAGGCCAACTTGAGAAGAAAGCTGAGGGAAAGTGCAAAGGAGGAAGGAGGAAGAGGAGGAGGAGAAGGAAACAGGACTAGAGGAGAACAGCGGTGGTGGAGAACGGGGAAGAACACAGACGTAGTTGAACAGAGCCAGGGAAGGAAGAGGGAAGAAGACAAGTGGAGAACAGAGCAGAAGATACTGGTGGTGAACATGAAAGAACACAAACGCAGAAGAAAAGAGCCAAGGCAAGGAGTAAAGAACACGACGAGTGGAGAACAATTAAGGAAGAAGAATGGATTGTAACATCGTTTTAGAACAGCAGGGAATAACACGTAGAGAGAACAATGTTATCTCAGCATTAATCCTCAGCCCGGAGTGAAACACGAGGCTCCACGGGGAGTCCAATTCCATTACTCTGTGGAAGTGAGTAGTAATTTAGATGCAGCTGCTGGTGGTGGAGGGAGGGAAGATGTGGAGGGAGGGAAGGAGGGATACAGCAGGATATGGAGGGAGGGAGAGAGGGAAGCAAAGATACAGAAAGGATGTGTAGGGAGAGAGGGAAGGAGGGATACAGAAGGATATGGAGGGAGGGAGAGAGGGATACAGAAGGATATGGAGGGAGGGAGAGAGGGAAGCAAAGATATAGCAAGGATGTGTAGGGAGAGAGGGAAGGAGGGATACAGAAAGGATGTGTAGGGAGAGAGGGAAGGATATGGAGGGAGGGAGAGAGATACAGGAAGGATATGAATTAGGAAAGGAGGGAGATTTGGACAAATAGGGGTAGGTCATAAGTGAAGGGAGGAGTGAAACAGAAAGGGAGGGAGGAGATCAAAGATGAACATTGAGTGACAGCAGGAGGGATAATAATAACATGTAACAGGTAGGGGGAGCAGCAAAGACTGAATAGAAGTGTGGGAGGGAAGACGTGTTGAAGAGTAGGAGTAGGAGGGATGAAATGAGGGACAGTGGGTTAGGGATGATAACAGGGGAGAAAGCAGAGGGAGGTGGGATGGAAAAGAGGAAACTATGGGAGGAGAGAGAGGGATTGGGGGAGGATGTGAAAAAAAGAGAGAGGTGGGATGAAAAAGAGGAAAATATGGGAGGAGAGAATGATTGAACGAGGATGCGAAGGAATGGTGTGGAAGATATTAAGAGAAGGATTATGGGATGCTGTGAAGGAAGGGAGGAACTGTATATGGAAGATCTTAAGAGAAGGAGGAGGGTACTGACTGCAAGCAATATTGGCTGGGAGAAGGAGAGAGACGCTGGCAAGGTAAGGAGAGATACAGTGATTGGACAGGGAAGGGAGGAAAGGAAACATGAGAAGAAGTAGTAATGAAGGAAAGGAAACATAGGAACAAGTAGTAATGAAAGAAAGGAAGCATGGGAGAAAAAAATTAACGAAGGAAAGGAATGTTGGGAGAAAAAATTAATGAATGAAATGAAACGAGGGAGAAGGGAAAGAAAATGAAGGAAGGAAGAAAGAAAGTGAGTGAAGGTAAAAGGAATGAGAGTGAAGGACGGAAGAGGGAAAGGAAGGATATGAATAAAGGGAGTGAGGAAGGAGAAGGCAAAGGAAGAATGAGAGTTATGAAAAGAGAAGGTAGAAAATAAAAGGAGGTCTGGGATTGAGAAAATAACCGTGGGATTTTCATAGATGGAGTAGCAATAAAGAATTAAAGAATCAGGGAGAGAGAAAAGGAAGCGAAGGAGGGATAAATAAGAGAGCGTGTAGCCCCCCCCCTTACCTCAACCCCTCCCCCTCCCCCTCCAACACACACACATCACTAAATCTTTGGGTGTAGTGCTGTAGTTTATATATCATTGCACTGGAAGGGGTATACACCATTTATCACTACTAACACTGTTAAAACAACCTCATTTCCCATTCTAGTACCAATGTCAACAATCTCCTCTCCCCTCACCCTAGCACTGTCAAGCCTCCCTATCTCTCCTCTCTGTCAACAACTCTCCTCTCCCCTCACCCTACAGGACTGTCAACAACATCCTCTCCTCTCACCCTAGCACTGTCAAGTCCCCCTATCTCTCGTCTCTGTCAACAACAACTCTCTCTTCCCTATAACCAGCATGCACGGTCAAGGTACCCCCCCCCCCTCTCTGTCAACCAGCCCCTGTCTCCCTTCACCCTAGCACTATAAACTATAAACTTATCTTTCCCTGAACTGCTCCATATTCACTGCAAGGGCTTTCACCACACGAGAGGACAGTAAGTATGTTATGTTTACCTGGTGTGTTTACATGTTTACCAGGTGTGTTTACATGTTTACCTGGTGTGTTTACATGTTTACCAGGTGTGTTTACATGTTTTACCAGGTGATTTTACATGTTTACCAGGTGTGTTTACATGTTTACCAGGTGTGTTTACATGTTTACCAGGTGTGTTTACATGTTTACCAGGTGTGTTTACATGTTTACCAGGTGTGTTTACATGTTTACCAGGTGATTTTACATGTTTACCAGGTGTTTTTACATGTTTACCAGGTGTGTTTACATGTTTACCTGGTGTATTTACGTATATACTTCGCACGGGACAATACTCTAAGTGACAGTATATCGCAGAGTCAATACACAAACACAATGGGATAGAGCTTCAATACATACCTGTACAATAATATTTTTAAACATACAGACGCTTGATTTTACACACACATTTCACACATACAACACTCTTATATTTATACACACATTTCACACATACAACACTCTTATTTACACACATTTCCCACATACAACACTTTTATATTTACACACACATTTCACACATACGCTGCACTTATTCTCAACACTGACGCGAACACACATTTAACCCCATTAAGAGTTGTAGTACACGTGTGAATCGCTTGTTATGTTTATGTGTTTTCCTCGAGGCTGTGAGATGGAGATGGGTGTCTATTTTTTTTTATAGTGTAGTAGTGATGTAATTAACAAGGTCGACTATATGCCTCTCCCTTCACTCCTTCACTCTTCCTCCCTGACACACTGTCCTTCCTTCCCTTCCTATACCACCCACCCAACCTCCCTTACTTATAGATTGTACCGATTACCCACTCCCCCCTTTCATCTCTCTCTCTTTCTCTCTCTCTCTCTATCTATCTATCTATCTATCTAACTATCTATCTATCTGTCTCTATCACCAATCCCTCCCTCCCACTTGCCTCAAATGGTTGACAACTATATATTAACTATTAACCTATTTCTTTCAAAGGACTATGAACCCTATCTACCTTTTCAATTTCCTTCCCTTTCTTTGTTTTGTTGCTACTTCTCTTTATTTACATCTTTATTACGTCCTTGCCACTTATCAATTTATTCCGGTTGGTGTCTTTTATCTCATGTCTGACTGGTTATCATATTATTAGTCTTCATTCGTATTCGTATTAATGTATTATTATCTGGAGTTTCTCACCTCCTCTTTCTATTTATCTTTTGAGGTTATTTATTTCATTGTTCACTTCATCATTATTCAAGGTTTTTATCTCTTTTATTTTTTTATTATGCATGTTTTAATTTATCTCTCTCTCTCTCTTACCCTTTCACTCTCTCATTCTCTCTCTCTCTCTCTCTCTCTCTCTCTCTCTCTCTCTCTCTCTCTCTCTCTCTCTCTCTCTCTCTCTCTCTCTTTCTCTCTCTTCCCATTTAAATTATTCTGTGTGTGCGTTTGATCCCTTCTTGCTTCCCCTTCTTCCTTCCCCTACTCGCCCGACACTCCTCCTCCTCCTCCTCCGTCCCTCAAACGACCAGTCCCTCATTTCAAAACTTTCCCTTCCTTCATTCATTCATTTCCAACAACGGTACTTTCCCTCATTTCCAACACATACCTTCCCATATATATATCCTACACATTCCTTCACTCATTTCAGACCCTCATTTCAAAACTTTCCCTTCCTTCCTTCCCTCATTTCCAACAACAGTACTTTCCCCTCATTTCCAACAACAGTACTTTCCCCTCATTTCCAACACACACCTTCCCATATATATCCAACACATTCCTTCACTCATTTCACAACTTTCCCTCCTTCATTCATTTCCAACAGTCCTTTTCTCTCATTTCCATCAGTCCTTTTCTCTCATTTCCCAACAGTACTTCCCTCATTTCCATCAGTCCTTTTCTCTCATTTCCAACATTCCTTCCCTCATTTCAATATAATTTCAATTTCCAACACCCATTTTACCTCATTTTACTCTTTCTTCCATCATTTCCAACACTCCTTCACTCATAATATATTTTTTTCCTTAATTTCCAATAAAAAAAATAAAAAAAATTTCCTTCATTTCATCTTCTTTTCTCTTTTTCATCACTACTCCCATAATTTACCTCTTCCTCCCTCTCTCTCTCTCTCTCTCTCTCTCTCTCTCTCTCTCTCTCTCTCTCTCTCTCTCTCTCTCTCTCTCTCTGGCTTTCACGCTTGATTTTCACTCTCCTGTCGCTATGTGTGTCACTTTGAGCTCTCTCTCTCTCTCTCTCTCTCTCTCTCTCTCTCTCTCTCTCTCTTAAGCATGGCTCCTCATTACCAATCTCTCCTTCCCCTTCTCATCTCTCCTTCCCTACCTCTTAACATTTCCTCACGGTTTTCTCGTCTTCCCTTTCCTCCGCTCTCTCTCCCTTCTCTCCTCCTCCATACTTCATTCTCTCCCTTCTCTCCTCCTTCATATCCTCATTCAATCCTTTTCCTCTCATTTCTCCTTTTCTCCTTCCTCTCACTTTTCCACCTTTCTCTTATTCATTCTTTCTCATACATTCTCATTCACATCTCAATATCATTCCTCATTCTCCCTCATTTATCCTTAATTCTTCATTCTACCGATTTTTCTACCATATTTCCTTCATTCTTAAATTTTTCTCTTTCCTTCTTTCACCTTTCTTCTATCCCTCACCCTCTTTCATTCCTTCTCATCTCTTCTCCACGTCTATCCCTTTCTCCCTTCTCTCGTTTATATATTCCTTTACTTCTCTCTCTCTCTCTCTCTCTCTCTCTCTCTCTCTCTCTCTCTCTCTCTCTCTCTCTCTCTCTCTCTCGTGTTTACCTTGTGTCCTCCCTCTTTCTCTTTCCACTTGTCCACTTCTCTGTAAATTGCGTTTGTTCTCCGTGTTTACCAGTGCTTCCCTTTCATTGTCCTCTCTCTCTCTCCTTCTCTCTCCTTCTCTCTCTCTCTCTCTCTAGTTTAATTTTATCTTACTATTCTTCCCTATTAAATCCCACAATAGTTTTTCAATACAACATACAACAAGGACTTATTTAAAAGAAAAAAA
The DNA here is from genome assembly GCA_034508575.1 of Petrolisthes manimaculis. Classification (NCBI taxonomy): domain Eukaryota; kingdom Metazoa; phylum Arthropoda; class Malacostraca; order Decapoda; family Porcellanidae; genus Petrolisthes; species Petrolisthes manimaculis. The sequence continues at coordinate 4,763 of JAWZYT010003904.1, read as the reverse complement.
ATATATATAACTTTTTTTCTCTCCCTTTCATTCTATCCTCTCTTCTTATTCTATCTCCTCTGTTTCTTTTCTCCCTATTCTATTATATACTTGTGCTTTTTCCTGTCATCTGTCTTCTTGTCTCTTACCCACACATCTTTCTTGTCTCCTTCTTTCTCCTCTTTCCCTTTCCTTCTTTCCTTTTTCCTTAATTCCTTGTCCTTCTTTCCGTTCGTTTTTCGTTTTTTCCTCTTTCCCTGTTCTCCTTTCCATCTTCCTCTTTCCCTTGCCTTCTTTCCTTTTTCCTCTTTCCCTGTCTTCTTTCCCTTTTCTCTTTCCCTGTCCCTCCTTTCCATCTTCCTCTTTCCCTGTCCTTCTTTCCTTTTTCTTCTTTCCTTGTCTCCTCTCAGTCTCATTCGTTCTATTGTCCCATTTCCCTTCATCTCTTCTCCATATGTATTTTCTGCTCTCTCTCCCTTCTCTTTCCTCGTCTTCCGTCTGTTCCCTCTCCTTGTACTCCTCTCAATGCTTCCTTCGTCTCTCTCTCTCTCTCTTCTCTCTCTCTCTCTCTCTCTCTCTTCTCTCTCTCTCTCTCTCTCTCTCTCTCTCGTCCACATGTCCTGTCTCCATCCTTCTATATGTCCTCCTTCTCTTGTCCCTTTGCAATCATCACCTCACTCAGACTGAAACACTACTGGTCATTACTTGCACGTTTGGGATAGGTTAGAGAACTGACTGACTGACTGACTGACTGACTGGACTGACTTAACACACACACACAACACACACACACACACACACACACACACACACACACACACACACTCACTACCTGACTGGATATACTTCTGGCTCCTTGTTGTTAACTGGTTCAATGGGTGACTTCAGAACACCGTGTGAGGCTGAAGGACTGATTTCAAGATACTCTATATATTATATTATTATTATCATTATTATTATACTCAAATGAATCACTTCATGGCTGACTGATTAAATTGGTTATATTAATTGTGAATGATGATGGCTTCATGATTAAAGCATAAATATAAGTACATATGATATTCCTTGGTCTTTCCTTTTCAAATATCTTCCTCTTCATTATTTTTCCACAATATATATTTATCTCTCCGTTCAACCCCCTCCCCCCCCTCTTTCCCCATCTCATGAATATTTTGTTTGCTTCTCTCCCTGTATATTTCTCTCCTCTTCCTTGCCATCCACTCCCCCTGCCCCCCCCCCCCACTTCTGTCACCACAAGTGCTTCACCTCCACCACCTGTCAATCCTCATCCCTGGCCTAATTCAATGCTTCACCTGTCCCATTATCCATTCCCTCACACCAGCTTCTTTCGCTCTATTACCTGCTAAGTGAGTGTGTGTGTGTGAGGGAGAGAGAGAGAGTGTGTGTGTGGGAGAGAGAGAGTGTGGGTGAGAGTGTGTGTGTGTGTGTGTGTGTGAAAGTGATGAGAGAGGGAGAGAGAGACCAACTGCACCCTAGTGATTGGGAAGGGACAGAGAACAGAGAAGAGACAGTAATTAAGGAGACTGTCAAGTGAAGGGGAATGTGACAGACGAAGAGCTGCTGACACCAGAAGACAGACAACTCAAGTAATATATATATATATATATATATATATATATATATATATATATATATATATATATATATATATATATATATATATATATTATATATATATATATATATATAAGTAGGAAAATGCAAAAATGTAACATGGAAAGATATTCTGTATATTTTAACAGTATCCAATAGCACACACAGCTTTGACAATCCTTTTCCACTATGGAGTGAGAAACATAGCGAGTTGGTAATATCAGAGCACGAGTAAAGATTGTTGTAAATACACTGTAGTGAGTAGAGGCCAGGGCAGACTGTTAGGTTCATTCCCTTAGCAACCACCAGACTTAACCACAACACCAAAACTACTCTAAAATATCATACTATGGTATATCTTGGAAACTGTAGGCAGATTAATGTTGTAATGTGGCTTTAACGCTCTGATACCTCTCATCCCTTTATCCTCTCTAAAACATCACTCATATTCCACACTCAACTTTATACACAAATATAAACTGACTCCATGCCCTTGACTCTAACCTCACTCACTCTCTCTCTCACTCTCTCACTCTCTCACTCACTCACTCACTCACTCACTCTCTTGTTGCCACCTGCCATCAATTACACCTTCCAGTCCTTGACCTTATAATGTAGTGTCGCTCCCTGTCCCTGACCTCAGCCCCCTGTTAGTGACCTCAGTTCCTTATCCCTGACCTCAGCTCCCTGTTAGTGACCTCAGTTCCTTATCCCTGACCTCAGCTCTCTGTTAGTGACCTTAGTTCCTTATCCCTGACCTCAGCTCCTGTTAGTGACCTCAGTTCCTTATCCCTGACCTCAGCTCCCTGTTACTGACCTCAGTTCCTTATCCCTGACCTCAGCCCCTTACCCTGACCCGTCGTATTCACAGTCAAACCCGATGGACTATAGTACATCCAAAATGGTCCCTTCTATACATGGTAATTTTTTCTATATGTTTTGATAACTGATTACCACGACCTTGAATCCTACAAAACTCGATACATAACTTATTATTATTATTATTATTATCATTATTATTATTTGTGGCGTATTGAAGTGGCATCCTCATCTCTCACTTTTCTTGCAATGGTACAGTCAGCCTCGTATCCACTATGATACAAGGGGGACTGAGGTTTGGGGACACCGCTCTTGAACAATGACTCCACCAAAGGTCCAAAGGCCTTTGAGTTGGAACCCTTGTCTGTCTGAGGTCCTGCATTGGTGCTAGAACCTCCCCACCCCTTGCAAAAAGGGAAATGGAATATTATTATTATTATTATTTGACTGATTAATTTTGCTAACTTTCTCTTCCTGTTCAGTGACCTACCTCCGAGTTTGAGTTGCGCGGAACCCTGCGCAGATCCCTCCAGGTTGGATACAAGGCACTGGTACATGCCCCTGTCCTCTCGTCGCACCTTGCCCACTACCACAGTTCTCTGTCCCACCAGACGTACCCTCTCGGTTACTCGCAAGTGGGCCCCGTCCTGTGGGTGAAGTGGAAGGGTGTGGGGCTTAGCTATGGGGGTTTGGGGCTGGTGTAGTTAAATATTTAATGTATACGGGTAGGGATTTTGTTGTGTTGGGGTGAGAAGTAGACTGTGGAGAGTTGTTTTGGGGTTTGGTGAACAGTTCTGGTGTGGGGTTTAGTTGTAAGGGCTTGGGACTGATGTAGTTAAATATTAAGTGTATACGTGTAGGGAATATAGAGGTTATAAGGGTGAAAAGTTAATTGTGAAGAGGTGTAGAAATGTGTTCCATGACTTGATAATAATTCTTGTATAGAGAGGTGTGGGGTTTTACTTGGGGAATTGCTGAAATATAATAAGTGGTGTGTGTAGGGTTGATAACTAAGTATACAAAGGTTGAGAGAACTTGAGTGTAGACAAGAACAGTAAAGCATATCAGGATTAATTGAAGGGTGTAGGGGGATTACATGTGAAGGGTTAGGGGAGGATTACTGAATTTATTAAGAGGTGTGTGTGTGGGGGGGGATGGTATAAAATTAAGTGTGTAAAAGGTAAGAGGATAACAGTGAATGGATAATAGTAGGTTGGTTGAGTATATAGTTCTGATGGTTAAAGAAGGAAGGAAGGGCGAGAAGCTTTTATTGTGAGGGAATTAACTTGTAGTACCATGCATATTTAATTAAGGACCCTGTGATAGTGTATATATAAAAATTGGAGACTTCTGATTCCACGTGACCATGCAACGAAACAAGCTCCTTCCATATAGGGGGTGTTGTTTCGTGGCAATATTTGAAGGACTCATTTTATCTCCAATTTTCTGACTAGCTACATCACAGGGTCCCTTAAACTTCACTGTATTATTTACCCTGTAATAAATAAGTGAAAGGTATGAGAAATTAGTTGTTCATTGTAGTTGAAAAGTTTAGCGTGTGAGGAAGTGTTAGTTGTTTGGGGGCGAGGGAATTGGAGAGGAGGGGGAGGGGTTGGTTGGTTAGTTGGGGGGTCTGTGAGGACTGTATGGAGTTTGTTGTGGAGTTGTGGAGTAGTTTGTGGAAATGTAGGGAAGGAGTGAGTAGTTGTGGAGTTACGGGGGGAGGAGTGGACAGTTGTGGAAATGCTTATGTAGTTGTGGAGTTGTTGTGGAATGAACTTGTTGAGAATGATAGGGTATAGAACGAAAGGAACTGATAAGGTAGGATAAAAAGGGTAAAAAAGAATCCAAGAAAAATAAAACCTATTATAAAAAGTATGATGAGCTAAAACGGGGGGAAAAAAACAACAATAATAATAATAATAATAATAATAATAATAAATAATAATAATAATAATAATAATATTAATAGTAAAGAACAATGACAATAACGTATGCATGTCCACACACGGAAAACATAACTGAACAAGAACAATAATGAACACAGATAGGAATAATAAAGGGCACGGAGAACAGTAATGGAGAACAAGGAGCAAGAGAGGAGTAGTAATGGAGGGGAAAGAGAGAGAGAGAGAGAGAGAGAGAGAGAGAGAGAGAGAGAGAGAGAGAGAGAGAGAGAGAGAGAGAGAGAGAGAGAGAGAGAGAGAGAGAGAGAGAGAGAGAGAGAAACAGAGAGAGAGAAACAGAGAGAGACAGAGAGAGAGAGACAGAGAGAGAGACAGAGAACACTAATTAGAGACAATGCCTAATTAAAGCCATTTCACCCCAAGAGATAAATCCATCAGACATAG